>VZRZ01008641.1:1734159-1814775 GCA_013398175.1 Climacteris rufus
AAAATAAAATAAAATAAAATCACCAAAGCACCGCAGCCCTGGGCCCAGAAGTCGGGGTCCTGGGACCCGAGTGATCCCTGCAGCAAGTGAGGCTCCGGGAATGACTCCCCGCCGCCCAGCCCCTGCCGGGGGACATTCGAACCCAGCGGGCCCGTGCAGTGCGTCAGAACCGGCGCTGCAGCAGCGCCCGTGCGGCACCGCGGGCCGGGGTAACCGCGGGCAGCTGCTGCCTTCGGTTCTGCTCCTGTAAGACCACAAGGATGGGCAGCTGCCGGGGGCCGGCCGGAGGGAGGCGAAGGCCTCTGCAACAACAGGACCTCTCTCCATTTTGCACTAATCTGCTTTAAAAACCCGTCTCCGGTGAGCGTCAGAACAGGATTCGCCTAATCCAGCCTTGCGCTGGGCGGCCGCCGTCGCTTGGGATGCGAAGCGCTTGGGAGACAAATGCAGAAACCGGGGCGGCCTCTGCAGCCGCCCTCCGCCCTCCAGCCTGCCCACACACGGACACGCACCCTCGGCTCCTCACGGTTTCTGGATATTTCCTTCCCTTACACAGCGTATTTAGGGCATCGCACAGAACCGTGCCCTGTGGGACAGGACTGTCCTTGGAGAGGGTTGCTGCAGAGCCCTCGCCACAGCACCGCGCACACTCCGCAGCCCCGCTCCGGGAGGGGACAGCGCGGTGCCCTCGCCCAGCCCCTCCCCGGCCCTGCTCTGGACACCTGCAAACCTGGCTGCCCCGGCCATGCGCGGGCTCTGCACGGCGGCTCTCCCGCCTCCTCGCCAGCCCCCGCTCCGACACACGGGGGCACTGACGGATTTTCAGAAACTGTTCTAGCACACTGATCCTTTTTTTTTTTCTTTGCTAATAGGGAAGCAAACAGTATTTTTCCTTGCCTTGCCCTGTGCCTGCCCTGACTGACACAAACGGAAAAACGCAAGCTCACACGGATACCCGGGATGGAAGACGCTGGCCCAGACTCTTCCAGTGTAACAAAAGTGCTTTAAGGTGAGGGGGCGGGTGTTACACACAACACCTCTGCCTGTGCGGCAGTGTGATGCAGTAATCCTCGATACAGCTAACATAAAATTATTGACTTAGTTTAATCGATGCTCAGACCAAGCAGAATACAGCTCTGTTTTTATGTGGACTGGCTGAGGCTTTGTAACCCGTGGTGCCCAGGCGTGAGTGAGAGGGGCACAGATGTTTCCTGACCTTTGCAGAAACACGGGGATATTTCTCTTCAGCCCCCACAGCCCTCAGCCCTTGGAGTTATGTCAACAGCCCCGTGCCAGCAAGATATGGGGCAAATCCAGGTGTTCCTCTGTGATTCAGGAAAATGCAGTCAGGAGAGGCCGATTGCACTGTCAGCCAGCGCTTGGCGCTGCAGGCAGGCACTCTGTACATCTGCATCCATGAAAGAGTTACGCTCCATTTTAAAACCCCTGAGAACTTCTCCAGCTCCCTTCAGCGCTGCCTGCTGCTCTCAGGGGTAGACAATGACAGAACCGCCGGGAAGCAGAGTCTGGGCAGCATATTTACTCGGAAGAGAGGCACAGAAATAGCAGGGCACCTACCCCCCTCAACAGCTTCAAAAACGAGAGAGGAGCGGCTTCTGCGAGCACCTTCTCTCCGCCCTGTGCTGCTCATGGTGCCCTACCCACGGCAGACATGCAGGAGCCTTGCCTACATACTGCACTGGAATAAAACCAGGCAGATGCAGCAGTGCTGCAGTGCTGTCAGTGCTATCCTGAGGATTACATTTGGGAGCTGCCTTGCTCGTTTGTTATCCCCACTGAGGCCTCCAGTGGCATCTGGGTTTCCCCTGATGAATTCTCCTATTGCCCTTAGTTGTATCACCACGGTCCAGCCATGTCCTCAGCACCACCTGCTGTAACAGAAGGCATTTCTTGGAAAATAATAGGGAACAATAGGTATAAAAACACCTGTAACTGAAGACAGCACTAGAGAAGGCAGCTGTAGCAGTGCTGCCTAGAGAGGAGAGCAGATTGCTCCCAATTAAACTGGACTCTGTTTTCTTACTCTGCTCAGTCGATACGAGCAGATGACATTAGTGAATTTCACATAAACAGGCAACGTCTGGGGTTTTCAGAAATTTCTTTCCTTCTATGAAATGTTATTTTGTACAAAAAGTCATTTTGAGCCTACCTGCATGGTTTTAGCTGGTCAGTCATAGATGTGAAAATGCTTCTGTTTTTTCCACATATCATTTTATAATAGCAATCATTTCTGGCTTTTCTTTCCCAATGAACTTCTGTCCCCAGTTGTCCTGGTTTCAGCTGAGATAATTTTCTTCTTAGTAGGTGGTACAGTGCTATGTGTTGGATTCAGTATGAGAATAATGTTGATAATACACTAAAGTTTTAGTTGTTGTTTAGTAGTGCTTACTCTGAATCACAGACTTTTCAGTTTCCCATGCTCTGCCAGCCAGCAGGTGCACCAGAAGCTGGGAGGGAGCATGGCTAGGACAGCTGATCCAAACCAAAGGGATATTCCATACCATAGAAGATCATTCCCAATATATAAACTGGGCAGGAGTTTCCCAGGAGCCACTGATCGCTGCTCGGGGGCGGGCTGAGCATCAGTCAGTGGATGGTGAGCAATTGTATTGCAGTGAGCAATTGTACTGTGTATCACTGGTTTCTCTTGCTTTTTATCTGTCTCTCCCTCTCATTTTTATTACTATCATTATATGTTATTATTGTTATTATTATAATTGGTATTATTATATTTTACTTTATTTCAATCATTGAGCTGTTCTTATCTCAACCCACAAGTTTTACTTGTTCTCTTCTACTGCTTCTCCTTGTCCCACCAAGAAATGAGGGGAGTGAGCAAGAGACTGCATAGTACTGAGTTGCCAGCTGGGGTTAAACCATGACAACAGTTTAAGAAGACATATCTATACCAGAGATACATGGACACTCTCAGGTGGCCTCTCTGTCAGGAAAGGATCCCCTTTTGCAGGACCAAACTTCTCCTGGAGTCCCCCTAAACCTACAGCCCAGCCATTAATCTGTGTCTCAGCCATCACATAGGAAATGTCAGAATGGCAAGCTCCAGATCCTGGCACACAGTCTATGGGTTCCCATTTTCCACAGTTTTTTCCTCAGCTCTGCTCTCTTCAGAGCAGGCACCTAGTCTTCATGACAGCTTGCATGGTGTCAGTGCTTCATGAATAACATTTGTTAGTAGCTGCCTCCACCCATCCTCTCCATCGTACTGCACTTGTTTCAGTGCTGACATGAAAATGAGCACCCAGCAGCCCGTGTGCTTTGAGGTAAAGCTGCACCTTCACACTCCCGCTCAGGTTTCTCCTTTGCAGCACAACCCTCCCACCCAGCAGTTTCCATGCACATCCCACAGTGCCCGGGGGCTGCCACCAACAAGGCTTGGAAAGCAACTGGGGACCACTTGAGTGAGAAGATTTCCAACAGAAGTGTAAATTTCAATGTGCTGACATTGAAATTTACACCTTACCTAAGGCTGGTGCAAGCAGAAGCCCTGGCTGTCGGGCACATTCCCCATGGCCTGCCACAATCTATCCTGATACACACAGTGCAGCACCCACCAGTGAACAGGGCCCAACATCCCAAATCAGTTCCAGAGACATTCAGGAGCTCTGGGGCAGGATGCCTGGGTGACCGTCGTGGGTGACCATCCTGGGTGAAGAACAACTCCTCCCTCACCCCTCCAGCTACAGCCAAGCAGCTCTGTAAGTGCCAGACAAGAATCATTCGCTGTCCTCGACACAGCAGCTCTGGATATTCTCAGTGTAGCTGTATAAACATTATTATTAATTTAAGTCTAATGAGTTTTGGCTTCAACACCTCATGGCAGAGACTTCCATGTGCTGAGAATAGCCAGTTATTAAATGATTCCTAAATGAGGACGTACAACATTTATGAGGCTGATACTAACATTAGAATTTCCTCCCTTTCATGATTTGCTGTATTTTTTTCTTCATTAAAAAATGAAGTAAAGACACCATTTGAATAATAACAGTGAAATTCTAAACATGCTTTTTTCTTTTAAGGCACTTTTCCCCTGAGGATCTCATTTATGCCTCTTAATCCTTGTTATTGCTCTCCTACAGGTAACAAACCAGGTGGCCAGGTAGGGGGTGAGTTTCCACCAGATCCATGACAGATCAATGCCAAACCCCAGGAGTCCCAGTTTCCTCCACTTTTCCTCCACTACCTTTGTTTTAGTAGGAGCACCAGAGCTTCTCACTAGGGAGGAGAGCTGCCTGGCCTGGGAAACTGCCTTGTTTCTGTCTGAAACCACCACAGTGAAGTCAGCAGCAGAGAGATGCAAAAAGGAACAGGTAATGAAAAATGAGCATGGATGCTGTTTTATAGGGTATGGTCACAGAAAGACACAGGGTAATCACACGGGTAGTTTACACATGGTTTTGACTTGCGGTCTTTTGCCTTTGCACCTCTCTCTAGCTCCAGGCAATAAGGGGAAATAGTGGACAGTTTATACACAGTAGCAGTGGAAAAATCACATGTCAACACATCTTTCAGATCCACTGACTGGCTTCCAGCTGGACCAGGAGCTGTCAGAATCTGAAACTGGGCTGCTGAGTTTGCTTGGGTAAAGTCTGGAGGAGAGAGAAAGCCAGGAAAATAAATAAGCTGTTTCTCATAGAGAAATGGAATTTTAAAGTATTTAACAGCATAAAATCCAATAAAATTTCACCAGATAGGGAAAGAACAGTGTTCCTGGACCTGTGAAACTCTGCTTTCACCTAGATCAGTTAATCTTTGCCATATACTGGGGGTAGCTGTCCCCATCACTTCACAAAACAAGCCATCATGCTGTTAATAGTAGCCTGGTTAATCCCACAGATGCAGGTTCTTTTGTTTCATGGGCTATTATCCTTTTTAGGTCTGCACCAGCTGCCCACAGGGTAACACTGTCATGGGAGAAGGCTCAGAAGAGCTGGCTCAAATGCTCTTAGGGGCAGGTTAGCCAGCAGTAGTGCACTTGGCTGCAGAAGGCTCCCAGAACTGCCTGATCCTGGTATCCAGAGCTCTGGGAAACTTGACCATGGCCATCCTGAGTTGGGACCTGTTGGAGAAGCTCTGCAACCCCATTTCTGGTACCTCTGATCACAAATCCTGTTACTTGTGCAAATCTCACATTTTGCTTGGAGCTGCTTGAAGCTTTTGACTGTCACAGCTGTGCCTCCAAGCACCCACAGCAGCACAGTTACAGCAACCTTAGAAGCTCTTCTGAGCCTTGTCAAAGGTCAATGCTTTCCATCCACCTTTCTAAAAGGTGAAAAGAGAGATGTAGCTCCTTGGGTTGAGTGCTAGGAATGTGGCCAGGAGCAGTGAGAGACATTGCCCAATGCTAGGTGTCTTCTGGTTGCTGTAGTTCTGAGTCCTGGGCTGGGCACCCAGCAAGGCTGGCTGCTCATGGTGTGAACACAGCTCAGCTCCCAGCTTTAAAATTGTTACAGTGGCAAAGAATAAAGTCCATACTGCTATCAGTTCTTCTTTTCCTTTTTTTTTTCCTGGTTTCTTAAGGTTGCAAGGTTGCACATCAGTGCTGACTGGTCAACAGGGTTCTAACAAGGGAAACATATCTTGCAGCCTGCAGTCACAGAGTGCTTTTCAAGACACTGCCCCGAGCAACATATTAGCAGGCTGCCTCAGTCTGAGAAAAATCCAAGTTTACATGCCAGCTGAGTAAGAGGCAGGAGAATTGGGAGACTTTCCCCCATGCCCCTTTTTTATCTCCTTCTTCAGCAGGCCCAGTGACCAGCAGGCTGGCTGGTGACCCTGGGCTGCTGTCCAGCAGCTGTGTGTCCCATGGCCAAGGCAAGGACCTGGCTCCCAGATGTGCAGCTGCCCATGGGTGGTGCATGTCTGAGTATTTTCCATGATGGGTTTGGGTTTCCCTGGAGGTGAGCACAGCTCTTCACAAACAGTGGGGTGTGGAGGTGACTTCTCACCACATCCTTTTTTTCCCAACAGGCTAGTGAATAGGGTATAAATCCAGACTCGGTTGCTCCCTAAAAATCCACATGTATTTGCTTGCCATCTCCAACCTAAAGGCTCTGCTAAAGGTTTGTGGTCACTGTGGGTACCTGCATCCACCTCTCCTTTACCACGCTTAAAGCAGATAGTTCAAAACAAAGAAGCCCAGTCTGGAAATGCCTGGGTTTTGAATGTCTGTCAGAAATAACTCATGTCATTTAAGAGGAGGCCCTGAAAGAAAGGATAAGCAGGGATCAAGGCAGTTCACCTCTGGTGGGATCTCGCTTTCAAAGAAGTCATCAAGGCAGAGCTGCAATGTGCTCCAAATGGCAGAGTCCAACAAACTCACTTGCAACATGCAAGACACTGTCAAGTTCGTGGTGTCAGTAACACCTGCAGGAGACCACCTCCACAAGTCGGGGCAGGAAGCAGCCTGTGTACACCCACTCAGGGAGAGACAGGTGATGGAGAAGTATCTGGGCCCACACACTTTCTTCCAGCCTTATCTCAAGCTCATAATGCTGCACAAAGCGGTTCTCTGCTCATACTCCCTTCCCTCTGGAGCTCTGGGGCAGCAATCCAGCCACTGGTCAGGGTTACTTTTGCTGTTGTTTCTGCTCATATTCCTTTTGCAATCCCAGGCACATGTTCCGCTCCTCTTTTGCCCATGGACGACACCCAAGAGGCTGGTACTGCATTTGCCACAAGCAAGAGATTCCAAATCTCCAGCACTTGTTGGTTACCTCTGAGTCCACCCGTCACTGAGAAAACACAGAATTTTGGGGTGAAACAGACACTTGTGCTGTAACCTGCTGCAACCTGCTCCCTACCTCACAGCAGTAAGGAAGTGCTGCTGAAATGATCAGCTCTGAAAGATCAGTCCTTCAGACCATCACTGCTGGGCTAAAGTCAGCCTTCTGTTGGAGACAGAAGCTGTTCTTATGGCTTTAGGATGTTCTTTCCAGCATAGGAACCTGCATGCCTCACAATTCCCCGTATGGTGGCCCCTTGACAGTCTTGAATCTACCAACATTCTTCATAGTTTGCATGGATCTCAGTTTCCAAAGAAATAAACACTTGGGTAATAACAAATTATTTGTAGAAAATAGTTGAATGCTTGAAAAACTTCACAAATTTTTGTAATGAGAAGGCTTGGGAGCGAGACCCGCTCAAATTCATATTTCTGAATCTGATTTTACACACCAAAAATTATTGGCAGCTCGGTGTAGACACTGGGTTGATTTCACTGTCAGTTGGTGAAATCTCTGTAACCCAATCTCATTGTTCCTCCCCCTGCAAACAAGTGGGTCTTCAACACAAAAAAAAAAACCCTATTACCAATATAAGCTCTATTTAAGAACCTCTGTCATGATCATGTGCTTTGAGATCATCCATTGAAGGTTGGCACAGCTATCTCACCTTTTTTCTGAAGCATCCCCAGCACCAGTTCAGAAAAACTTGTGTATTAAAAGTTCTTCCCCAGCCCACTTAGAGAAGCAGCCTTGAAGGACCCTGAAGCTCCTGATGAGGACATGGGGTGGAGGAGGATGCCACATTGGGGACAGGAGGAAAACTGTGCAGGGAGCTCCCGAGAAGAGTTTACCTGCCCTCAGCGGTACTCCGCGAGTGCGCAGGACTCCCAGCCTCTTGGTGGGACAGTGCTGTGCCCTGTCAAGATTCAGTCCCCAGTAAAGCCAGTCACACCAAGGGTTCATCTCTGAACAGGGGTAGAGCTCAGCTGCTGAGCTGAGTTTCTAAGCTGCTTCCAAAATTGAACAGGGGCAGCAGAAAGAAACCGGGAAATGGTGGTCAGGAAGGCAAAGGCGAGCTGGGAAATCACAAGCAGTAGGCTGGGCACAGGCTGGCAGTTCCCCCTTCTCTCCCTGTTGGCACCTTACTTGTCCTCATTTATACCCACTTGGGATCAATGCTGGCTTGAAGGATGAGCAATGGGGCCCCATCATCCCTGCCTCTCACCCCAAAGATGCTGCCTTCACTGCCTCTTTAAGTCAGTGTAGGGGAGAACCTTACAGGGAACCTTCCTATGGGGAATGTGATGGAAACACGCAGTTCAGACTCAGGGAAAGGCATTCCTAATATGGTCTCAACCACTCTGACTGGCTGGGGGCTCCTGGGGGAGGAATGGAGCCCCTTATAAAAGTACCCACAAAGGCAAACCTCCCTGGACTTCAGCAGAACTACAGAGAAGCTTGCTTGATATGGGAATTTCATCTACCCTTTGGAGATTATCCAAGTTTTCTTGGGTTTCATATGGCATGAGGTGGTGGCCTGGTCTGTGCGTGACCTGGTGGATGCCAGCAGAGAGAGCCCCTTTTCAAGCAGCACACAGCTCCTGCCAGCATCACTCTGCGAAGGAAACCTGCTGGTACCTGCCTGCTGAGGACACCCTGCCTTTCTCCCTCTTCCCTGCTCCCTGCTCCCTGATCCCTGATCCCTGCTCCCTCTTCCCTGCTCCCTGCACACACAGCGGCAGCAGCAGTGGCACATGCTCAAAGGGTGCAGACCAGTGCCACCATGCCAGCCCCCACTCACTGTTCTTCTCCGTGGCAGGACCCAAAGCAGCTCCTCTTTGCTTTTCCCTCTTCTAAATCTGCCCAAGTGCCCGTTTTTGTGCTACATCAGTCACCCCACCCGCACCCTAAGCAGCATCCTTGGCCCCAGGAGCCATCTGTGGGAAACTCCCTGACCTGCAGTGCCGACCAGGGCTGGATTATACCTGCATCAGGACAGCAACGTGCCCAGTACACATTCAGAGCCCTGCCCATCAGTGGCAGGGAGCTGGCAGCACTGGGGGAGCTGACCCTTGCAGCTCCAATGGGGCCGGGGAGGGTGCCGGGTCAGGGATGGGTCTCACACGAGCTGAGGTGGCTGGTGCACAGAGGTCCAGCCCCAGGTGTTTCCCACAGCACCCATGGACGATGCTTGGAGGAACACATGTGCCAGATACCTGCTGGGATGTCCACTCCAAAAGTAACACCACCATCCCACACGGCCAACATGAACAAGTAACAGAAAGGATGATGCTCTTCTAACAGGTATTCTCTGGCTTATTAAAAAAAAATTAAAAAAATATTTTACTCATTTAGAGAGCAGCTCCCTGCCTTGCTCAGAAATATAAACTCATTAGCTGCTGAGTGTGTGTCAGGGCAGGACCGTGGCAGCGAGCACCACAGACATGCCAGCAATCACGCCGCAGTTGCTCGTTCAGAACAGGGCAGCCGGGGGCAAATGCAGCCCCCTGAAACAGCAGCCAGAGCGGGGAGCCAGCCCGGGCAGCCATGGGCTCGGAAAACACAAAGAGCCTTCAACAAAATGTCAGCACCAGGAAGGCATTTTCTCAGGCCTCACAGAGGACTGTTGGGATGGAAATGCATGGCACACCTTTAAATGGACATGAAATGTGCCATCAGCGGGGTGGGATCTATTTTTAACCCTTCGGAGTCTGCAGATGTGCAAACCCCCCGAGAGCAGGTCTCGGCAGCTATCGAGAGGCGTGTGATCAGCCTTTTGGCTACCGGGCTGGGAAATGCCACTGTAGTCAGGGTTCATTTATCCCCCAGTGAGGAGGGAGATTAAAGTCTTATCGTGCCCCTTCCTTTGCCTTAGCAGCAACCCCAGCCAGCAGCCTGAGCACACACATACGTGCTAAGCACTACCAACTGCTCACCGGCTTTGCAGTTTTCTTTCAGGAAAAGGACTTTCTGGGTCTGGGTTTCTAACCTTGGCATTCCCCCGGCTCTGCCTGAGGGAGGGAGCTGAAAGAAATGCTGCTGCAAGGCAAGGAAAAGCAAGACACCATGGAGAGAGTGAAGTTCATGCCGGTGACCTGCTGGTGACTGCCGGCAGCAGGACAGCCCTGCGGCAGGGGCTCAGCCCTTCTGTCAGCACCACTGTGAAGCCATCAGGGCTGGATGCCAGCCCTCCTGGCCTGTGGTCTGGCATTGCCTGTGCCCCACAACCCCTGCTGCATGGCCAGCCCAAGCCTCCTCCAGTTCTGTAGTTAAACCACCAGCCATCCTTGCGGGCAGTCAGGGAGTGCGTGTGGTACCTGCAGCTCCTCACGTCACACAGCATTTTGTAAAATCGCCCATCACGTCTTAAGGGTTTCCTCATCACTTACTGGGAGGAAATCTAGCTGTTCAGCAAACACTGTACCTATTTAAAATACAGAAAATCAAACACTACAGCCATTTCTTCAGGTCTCTCCAGATTAAAATTTTAGTACATTTGTCTCCAGACATCTGTTTATCCCCTCTAGTGCACTCCATCCTGGCACACTCCAGCAAAGCAGTCTCCTCAGAAGGACAGTCACTACAAAGACCAGCTGCAATAAACCAGCAGCTATGGATCCTGCAGCATCCCTACAAAAAGGGTACCTCAAGTCTGCTGTCGCATGACTTGGCACTGAGATTTCAGTTCTCAGTGCAACCTGTGCCCAGTGGGAAAAGCCCCAGCTTGAAACACCACAGCCCTCTGAGATACCAGAAATTATCTTGAGAATGCTTTTGACAAATGGATGCCCTTGAAAAAAACCTGTGCACCGCTTGTGAGCAGCTCTCCTAGAGAGTGCTGACATCTGCATATATTGTTTATAATGAATTACCCACTCAGCACGGGAACCTGTTAGCTCTGGAGAGCGGTGTTAGGGTGACTTTCATCTCTCCAGCTTGCTGGTGTAAATCCAGCTGCCTGTGAACCAGACCTCTCCCTGCAAAAATCCACCCTGGTGCCCTGACTCCCTGAGTCCTTCCCTGACTCCCTTTTCCTTCCCCAAGGAAAATGAACCATCAGCATCCAGGAACAGCACTGTAATTGTCAGCTGGGCTGCTTCTGGAGAATTATGTGCTGGTTTTGCCACTGAGGGGGCCAAGGGTGGTGGTGCAGGGGGCTCTTTCTGCAGCAGACTAGGAGCTGGTTGTGCAGTTTGTCAGATTCTGCCCCAGCAGCAACATTCACCTGCTGCTCCAGCGAGAAATAAATTATTCTTGTTGCACCTGCCACTTGCCCTTGATCAGGGGTGGTTGGCACTGTGAGGAAAATGGGGGGATACAGGACTAAAAAAGCTGCACTGAGCCAAGCTCACTGGACATGCTCAGGAGAAGCACTGGAGAAGCTCAGTACCAGCTATGTGCTTCCTGATACAAAACACAAGCATTATCCACAAGCAAACCTGAGCAGTGCCCTTCGCTTGCAGTGGCTGATGAGGTGGGTGGCTTTACTCCTGAGAGAGGAGACTGGGAGTTTGGGACTCTGGCCTGCAGTCCTGGCATTCCCACAGCTGTGTAGACATCCCTGCCACCCCCACAGTCCTGCTCGCCACCCCCTGCAAGAACAGAGAAACATATTCCTCTGGCTATGAAATACTCATTCATTTGTGGTCGTACAGCCCTATGTGACTGCTTCGAGATGCTGTCCCCATGGTGCTCAGATTCACTGTTTGCCCCAAAACCTCTGTGGAGGAAGGTGCTCAGGGAAAGTGAATGAACAGTATGGCAGCCCAGCCTTGCTGAGCTGGACAGGAAAGAAATTGCCTTCCTGTGAAGTCCTTCAGAGCCAGACCATGTCCACCTGAAAGCAGTTGGCTCCTGGAGGCACACAGAAAGAGGTGGGCAGGAATATAACCCATTCTTTCAGTCACTAAAATCTCAGAAACAGATGATACTGTAACCCCACTTGTCTGCTTTCCAAGTGTGCTGGTTTTGACTGGGGTAGAGTTCATTTTATTCCCAGTGGCTGGTATGGAGCTGTGTTTTGGATTTGTGCTGAACACACAGGTGATAACAAAGAGATGTTTTTGTTATTGCTGAGCAGAGCTCATGCAGAGCCAAAGCCTTTTCTGCTTCTCGTAGTACCACAGTGGCAAGGAGGCTGGTGGTGCCTGGGAGCTTGGGAGAAGACACAGCCAGGACATATGACCCAAACTGACCAAAGGGACCATATGACATCATGTTCAGTATATAAAGTGGGGGGAAAAAGGAGGAAGGGGGGGACATTTGTAGTGATGGCATTTGTGTCCCCAGGAAACCACTGCATGTGATGGGGTCCTGCTTCTGTGGAGGCAGACCAAGGATGTACATGTGTCCCACATTCAGCCCCGGTCCTCTCATTTGCCCAGTCATCTGCAGACGACCACCAATTAAAAACAACTTGCATGTATTTGTCCCTCCTTGCCTGTTGTCTGTGAAGGGGAAATGGGCAAAACCAGTCAGGGCTCTTCCTTCTGCCTTTAGTGGCACCACTACTGTGCTTCCCACTACAATTTCCACTGCATTCCTCATGTCCCTTTCCTCATCTGCCCTGTCCTGCACTTATTTGATAACCATTATGTTATCAGCATTTGGAAACACTTTCTTTTCCCAGCTCCAGCTGGATCCCTGGTGAGGAAGACGCAGCTCTGGAGATGTGTCCCCTGCCCATCCTGCACATCTAAGCCCTGTCAGCACCGAGGCACCCCACAGCCACAGCCGGCCGGCGGGCAGTGACCCGGAAAGGGCTCCCTGTGTGCCAGGGACCAGGGCAGATGCCAGCAGGGACCCCCACTGAGACTCCACTCCATAGCTGGGGTGGGGAGCAGCTGCAGCAGCTCCACACCCTCCCTCCAGGCACTGTGCAAAGGGAGAAAACCACCTGCTGTTGGGTTTGTTGGCATGCTTCCCTGGAGTAAGCTCCCCTGCTCCTCACACACCCTGGAACACCTAAAGAGCCTTGGCTCAAACTTGCACTCTACTCTTCTTTGTCCACCTTGTGCCCAGCAGAGTGAAGCTGTCCACCCCTGCCTCCTGGACTTCTTCATAGCGAGAAAGCCAAACAGAGCATTTGCTCTGCTCCCCAGAAGGCAGCCAGCATGCAGTGATTTGTCATGTCCTTTCTAACTTCCCTTACTCCTCTGAATGACTCCCAGGTTCCCATAACATGCTTCTAGAATCCCCTCCTCAATTTGAAAGGCTTATTTAGCGAGTCTGATATAGCAAGGCATGACTTTATAAATAGAGAGGGGCATGGTTGGGGACTGTGCAACATGACTCACAAGTCAAACTGCAAGTGAAGAACTTATCAGACATTTGCTTTAAATATTCATTTAGCAATACCAAACTCTCCTAACGGTTACACTTACCATAAAAAACACCCTTCCCATATGCAGTCGGTGTATTTATGTTACTTTATCCAAAACTACTCTGAAGCCACTTACAGTTGTGCTGGTCAGAGATAAACCAGAGTCAGAAAGGAAAATACCTCCTTGAAGTTTGAGCCTGCCCTCACTTCCAGCACTGCAGCTCAGCACTCTTTACCAGCACAAAATGAATGGCACGATGATTATGTCATAAAACATTTTCTCCTTAAATGCTTTCTTTTTCCGCCCATGTATCTTATTTATCAAAACCACTACTCCTACAGAATAGCTGTGGTCCAGTCTTAGGTCTTACTGCACTTCAATCTTCTTCTATACCCTCATTTGCTCATCCTCAAATCAGAATGATTCTTCCACAGAAAATGGAGAAAAATAGATGCAAAATACCAAATGAGCAATAAAAGCTCTACAGAACAGACAATTGATTAAATGCATGCATCTAACACGTTCCATGGCCTCAAGCCATGACAGCTTCTGGACTTACAGCAACAAAATTAATTATTCCTTCTTCCTCCCTTCTGCTTCTTCATGTGATTGTTTTTATTGCTGTGGCTTTGTTTCTTAATCTGGGACCTGATCATTCAAGCACTGAAAAATTAACCAAATCAGCTGTTCCCTTCTTGGCTTCAGTGGGGATTACTTGCATGAAGCAACTCCAGTACGTTTGCATTGCAGCAGAGGGTATCTGAGACTGGGTACACGGGCTGAAACTTTGTGCAGTGCTGAAATAGACCCAATCTAACATGCATACATAGTAGAAATTAATACTGAGGGTAAGGTCACTACAGCACCCCAGGAGCCCTCTCCATTACTTCTGTGCTGCAGAACACCCCAGATGCCTTCTCTTTACGTGCCTATGCCTCCATCCCAGTGTTTGTCCCGTCCTTGTCCAAGCCCCCCTGCCCAGGCATGAGCCCTCCCCCTGCCATCTGCTGACCTTGCAATATTTTCCATGTTATTCTTTTCTCTCTCCTTTTTATTTTTAAACAGTGATGCACATTCAGCAGGTGCACTCCCTGGGCTGCCCACAGTCCTGCTGCAGCCTTTGCCATGGGAAGCTGCAACTGCTGAAGAGACCAAGCACCTCCAGTTTGGGCAGAGCTGCACCTGGCTTCTGGGTTCCCATCAAGATCATGTGACAGGAGTTACATCAACTTTTTTTGGCAAACAATTGCTTCTCCACTCAGCAACTTGTGCAGCAAGCACTGAAAAAAATGAAGCAAGGTGTCAGCAGAGGCTAAGGACCTCAAGAATTAAATTACACTCTTTTAAAGTTGACTTTGGAATTTAGCCCTGAGTTCCACCTAATGCCAAAGCAGAACCAATCTTCTCTAGTCACCCGACTGGCATTTCACCCATCACACATGAACAGAGGCATCATAACACCTTAACCATGCAGGATGAGCTGGCTTCAGTGGACTAACAAAAGTTAAGGAAAGAGGGAATAAATCTCAGAGTAGAAGGTCTGAAATAAATCACCATGTTTCTCCGAAAACATTTATCCCAAAAGAGATTTCTCCTATTCTCCCTGAGTTGACTGGTTTGAACACTGTAGTTCTCCTGCATTTGCCATTTTTATTAGGTCTGAAGAATAATCTTACCACATAGGGCTCTTGGAGGCCAAGTATGGAGACATCACACCCAGAACAAGGATAGAAACTGCTGGTGGTTTGGGTTGCTGGTGGGAACAGCTTGGGAAGAAGTGGGAGGTCTGGGCTCTCAGCAAGGCAAAGGACCAGCAGGAGGCAAAGTCAGAGAATCCCAGAGCCACCTGTGGCTACTGCAGCCTCCAGCTCGTGGCCACAATTGGAAAACATTCAGATTTCAAGACTTTCTCTGGTATTTGTGCCAGGAAACTGGGCTGCATGACTTTCAGAGCTAAATTTAGGATCACAAGTATTTCACATTCTCCAAACACCTTCTATGACAACAGCTCAAAACCCTTCATGGGCATTAACTATTCCTCTTTATCTTCCTTTGAGATGGAAAATAGAAAAGCCACTTTGCTGGCAACAAACAGAGCTGTGAATATTGACTTGCTCATGGTTACAGAGGAAAGCTGTAATAGGCCTGGTATGGGAAAGGAGAAAAGAGAAAGAAAACCAACTTTCCAATGGAAACTGCTTGGTTCCTGCAGTCACAGAAACATGGCCTGTCATATGCAACAATGCTGCTGGGATTAGATGGGAACAACACCATCACTACTTCAGAATGACAGGGAGAAGAGATTGCTGGTAGCTCTTAGTTGATTTTTTTTTTTTTTTTAATTTTCTGGGGTTGGGGACAGGGGTTTCCAGGACAATAATCCCTTATGGAGAAAATACCTCACCTTAGGAAAAGTGCCTCAATCTCCACAAACTACTCCAAATAACTTGTGGCAAGATAATTGACAGCCTTAGCACCTGGACATCCAAATTTTTGACATGGAATGTAGTGCAGGACAGGCAGAGCTCCCCTCTGCACTCCTTGGCTCTGCTGTGCAGGCAGGTGGCCCAGTGACAGCATTGTTCAATGCTAGCAAACTCAGACTGGTTTAGACTCTTATGCTCTGCTATTTTAACTATTTTTTGTGATTACTGGTGCTAAAGGGAATTAAAAAGCCTTACAGAAGCAGATACCGTTGCCCTGGGAAACCTTGTTGGCTTCTTTCGCATTGATCTGCTTCAGATCTCCTCCTGCCTGCATGGTCCCCTGCCTTTCCCTCTGCAGGCGGCCTTCTCCCTGCAGCTGCAGGAGGGTTTGGGAAGGGCAGGACTTTTCTGTCATTGCTTCCTCAGCATGGCTGGCAGTGCTGTTGTTCTTGCACTGCTCCAGCAGCCAGCCCTTCCTCCTTCCTCTGGATGTCCCCTTCCCGACGCTGACCTACTCAATGCAACAACAGCAACCTGAGCTCAGCACTGGCCACCATAAGAGGCAAAGTAAATTCACTTTATTTTGCACTCAGATTAGGTGATGTCTGTATCTAAGGGATTTGAGTGGTGTGAGATGAAGGGTCACACTCCTGTAACCGCCACAAAGCTGCCTGTAGGACCACCCTTGTCCCTGCCTGCATGCACCAGGCACCAGGGCAGCTCTTCCCCTGGGAAAAGGATAGAGCTGCATCCATACAGAGTTCTCCTTACACATCTGTACCTGAAGCCTTGCTCACAGCACTCCTGCTTCAGTCAAAGAGGACAACCCAGTCAGAAGTGCTACAAAGCATGGTCTCCTTTGCAAAAACAGCTCAGGTCCTCATGCCTTTGTGAGCCAGGATCAAGGGCTGACGTCTGCTGCTGATGACTTTGGGCTGCTCCTCTTTGAGCATGTGTCAGAATCCTCTTACAAGGAGATCTTCCCCATTTTCTCTCCTCACTCCAGCAGTAGATTTCTCAACTTTAAAGCCTTGTTTACCCTGGAAGAGAGAGAACCTGCTGGAAGCCAAGCAGTGAGGGCACAGGGGAGGAGGGAGTGTTTGTTTGGAGAGAATTATGGGTGGGAGTGATGTGCCAAGGAAGAAAACTGCTTGCAGGGATCTATATATACTCAGCTCCCCGAGGTGGGGTTACAGAGAGGCTCATTCCCGGGCTGCCTGTGGCACTCCCTGAACATCAACAGCCAGAGCTGCCTCCAAGCTGTGAGCTTTATTTTCAGAGCGTGGCCTTGAGCAGCCGAGCCCAGGCGGGTTTGGCCGCGGTCCCTGCAAGCGCAGGGGATGAGCTCCAGGGCCGCCGCAGAGCGCGAGGTTTGCACGCTGCTGGCCCCGCTTCTGCACTGGGCAGTGCAGTTTCAAGGCTGACAGGATGCCCTGGAGGGGGTAAGAAGGAGACACTCTGGGCAGTAAAATATTTCTCCAATATCTGCTCATCTCCGTCACACACAGCACACAGCCCAAGTGGGAGCTAGGAGAGCTCCAGCTTTCCCTGCTGCGTAGCAATCAGAAGCTGCTTTATTTTTCAGACCCTGGACATGGCAAAATGGACCCTTTGCCAGCTGCTAATACAATTAATTCCCAAAGCCTGAGGTCAGAATCTTTTGGTCCCTTCCAAATAGTTTCTGGCCATGAGGGTCTGAAGAGGATCTCCAAAGCTGCCACCAATTCCTGGGAAAGGGTGCAAGGCTGGGGAATATTCCAAATGGTCCTGTTGCTACAGGGGCCTACCCTGACGGGCATCTGTCCCACGTGAGAGCCCTGCACACCAGCACTGCCTGCACTTATCTACTGCCTGGTCAATAGGTTACAGTGACCCTTCGTGCTCCATTGTCCAGCCCCAGGAGATGTGCCATGACAATCTATGCAACTGAATGGCTCTTATATATTTATATCTTTTGTTGTTGTTTTAAAGAAAAATGCCTGTTTGATTAAAAAAATAAATAAATAAACAGACAAATCCTAACAGGAAATCTTCCACTCAATTATTTTTGCCTGTGGATTAATGAAATAGAAACAGGACAAAATTTTCCTATAAAATAAAATAGTTCAAAGCTTTGGAGGGCTTCATTTTAATGTCTCACTTTCAGAAATAAAGATTGCCACTGAAATTTTTTGCTTAGGAGTTTCCTGTGAGAAGTAATGATAATTTTCAAGTTTTGTCCTTTTAGTAAGTCTCATTGAATGAATATTACTGGCCAAATATCCACAGGAGGTGCACAGTCAACTGAGTATACAGTGGGCCTGCACGGATGTCGGCTCTGAGGGGGTGTTCAGCTCCTCCCAGCAAAGCCAAGTCCCATAAATACTGTGGGTTAAAGTGTTTTTAGTTTCACTGTTTTGGAACCCAGTGGGAGAAGCATATTGGGGTGCCAGTTCCCTTTCCACAAAGCCATAAACTTTGTGGAGTTTAGCCCACCCCGGGCCACATTCTGCTCTGTGCATATGCAGATTTTCACATTAGCAAAATCTCTATCAAAATAAAATTGGGAAGCCCCTCTGGTGCACTCATCTTCTCCAGGATTCCCTTTGTTGTTTTGTTCAGAGGCTCCCTCAAGACTTTGCTTCAGAACCCAGGTTTTCCCTTAGGTTCTTATATAATTTTGTTAATGGCCCAGGCATCTGCAGGTCCTGGGGAAGTTTACATCAAAACCCAATCATGACTGTGCCTCCCAAGCTCATCTAAACAACGCCACATAATTTTTGTCCTTTCAAGGACCCTTTCTTTCTCCAAAATTTTCATCTCTCCATGATATTTGGATCCAGGGAAGTTTTTTGCATTGCCCACTGGCTGTGGCTGTGGACCTAAGATGTGGAGGGTTGTCCTGCACTGGTCCAGTCCCAGATCCAGACAGCTGTGGAGCAAGCAGTGAGCTGCAGCCACAGGGGATATTTTTGGTGCAGGCAAGAGCCATTCTGCCATTATCTTCCCTCTGTGCAAGGCAGCACCTGTGGAAAACCCTGAATGCAGAAGGACTCACCTCTGCCCACAGCTGTGTTCTTGGGTGGCCCTAAATCCAAGTTTGGTGCTGCAAAACATAGGTCTTCATTCAGAAGGAGCAATCATCTCCTGCTCCCACTGGTCAGGCTGGATTTTGGTCAGGCTGGAGAGGAGTGGCTGGCTCAACATTACTCTTTCTCCAAATATCAGCCCCTTCTGTTGTGGGTTTAGGACCATAAATTAATAATGCAGGTGGAAAAGTGGAGTCTGTGAGTGCTGTCTAACCCATGAGGCTGCTATTCTAAGTTAACTTTTATCTGTACTTCCAAACCAGTCTTTTAATCAAATAACAGAAGCAGGTCCTAAACTCCATCTCATAACACTACTTAAGCCACAAATGAACATGAGATCACGGGT
Source organism: Climacteris rufus (assembly GCA_013398175.1). Lineage (NCBI taxonomy): Eukaryota > Metazoa > Chordata > Aves > Passeriformes > Climacteridae > Climacteris > Climacteris rufus. Next base: position 1,753,087 of record VZRZ01008641.1, read on the forward strand.
CAAGTACTGAGGACTTAATGTTAAGCATCTCCCAAAATCCCAACAGGGAGCTGATAGATGAAGTATATGCCACTACACAAGTTGCACAAATGGCAAGCAAAAGCTTGTGTTTGCTTTTTGAGGAGCAACTGCCTTCCAATCCATCCCCAGTCACTCAAAGAGCCCTGAGGGCTGCCCTGTGGCCCTCCCTGCCCCCAAATACCAGGGAAGGACAGCTCCTCCCACAGGCTTTTGCTTTGGGATAGGTCTAAAAAAAAGTGTACTCTTGTATGGGTCTCACTTCAATGCAAGCAAACCCGGCCAAAATACAAAACAAATGCACCCTTAGCATAGTCCAGCAGAGCAGAAAACCTTCCTGGGCTGGAAATGAAGTCCGAAAATCATTTTTTTTTTCCCCTAGTATTGCTGTCTCCTACAGTAAAAAAAACACCCCAAAACTCAAGGACTGCTTTTATGTCAGGGTACTGTGGTCCAGCAGTCCTCCTTTTGCACATGTGCCCTGACCCAGGGAGATGTGCCAAGTTTGGCATGTGTGTGAATGCTGTAAATAAAGGGGTACCCCAGAGCTCCCCATCCCAGTAAGAGAGAAATGAGACAGGCAGGAGCATCTTTCCCTCCTCCCACCCTGCTCTGCCTCCTCATTGGAAAACACGGCACGCAAAGCCTGAGACAAGGGGAAGCCCCTGGGATTTTCCTTCGGTCTCCCAGGGAGCTCCTGAGTAAAGGATCTGCTCCCGGGAAGGGGGGGCTCAAGGGGGCAGAGGACGGGCTGGTCCCTTTGCAGGCAGCTCTTCATGCACGACCACTGTCAAGGACAGGCGTGTCAGGCAGGGTGAGGAAGTGGCCCTGGCTGCCCTCAGCCCCCCAGGGACAACATGATGGCAGGTGGGTTTCCCATAAGTGGAGTGGAAAGCTCTTTATTTAACCTGCACCCGCCACCTGCCCTCAGCCCCAGCCTTGCCTTCCTCGGGAGCATGCCAGGGCTTCTTTTTTGGCAGGCTGAACCAAATGAAATATTTTGCAAGGAAAGGCTCCAGGTAACCCTTTCCAGCCTGGGACTAGAAGGAGCAGACTGCAGAGCACCGGGGCACCCACCTTGCAGCAGCACGATGCAGCACACAGCCACCCTGGGCTGCCCCCAGTGCCGCCCAGCAGCCTGCACCCCGAGGAGGCCACAGAGCTGGATCCTCTGGCTGGGGCCCTGTCCCCTCCCCAGTCCTGCTCCTGCCTGGGGAAGTCCAGCCCCACCTCCCACTGCCCTCACTCTGCACCCACAAGAGATGGAAGGACCCAAGCAAATGAAGACAAACAACAGCATTAGGGGTGTGACAGAATGACTGATGATTTAATGCTTCTTGAAGTTTTTTGTTTCCTTCCACAGGGCATCGTTTTTAAAAACAAACAAAACGAGATAAAATAAATTAATTTATGTACACTTTACATACACTGTGCCACGTGGAGCTTTGCAGCAACAGTAACCAGAAATCGGTACAAAATAGAAAGTTACATGGCTGTTGCAGGCCCTCGGCAGCCTGCAACCTTGAATGAAGGTTGTCATCCTGAGCGTGGTTGGCAAAGTGATCATGTAAACATGTTTAGAAGCATTTACGGTGGACAATGGATGGGCCGGCTTCATCGTATTCCTGCTTTGTGATCCACATCTGCTGGAAGGTGGACAGGGAGGCCAGGATAGAGCCACCGATCCAGACAGAGTACTTACGCTCAGGTGGGGCAATGATCTGGAAAAAGCCAAGAGAGCTGGGATCAGCAAACAAGGCACCACTGCTGCGGGTGGCAGGCACAGGGGCTGTGCACAGGGGGGCAAGCGAAGGCTGTTCCTGTGCCCTGGGAGCCATCGTGCTCCAGCCTTACCTTGATCTTCATCGTGCTGGGGGCCAGGGCTGTGATCTCCTTTTGCATGCGGTCAGCAATACCTGGGTACATGGTGGTACCACCAGACATGACGTTGTTGGCGTACAGGTCCTTCCTGATGTCAATGTCGCACTTCATGATGCTGTTGTAGGTGGTCTCATGGATACCTGCAGACTCCATACCTGGGGGTAGCGAGGGGGACACAGGGAGGCACAAGTTAAGTGCAAAGCAAGAGCTCTACATGGTGACTCAGGAGAGAGGGGAGAGATGTCCAAGGCAGAGAGAGGGAAGGGGGCACACACCAATGAAGGAAGGCTGGAAGAGGGTTTCTGGGCAGCGGAAACGCTCGTTGCCGATGGTGATGACCTGCCCGTCAGGCAGCTCGTAGCTCTTTTCGAGGGAGGAGGAAGAGGCAGCGGTGGCCATCTCATTCTCAAAGTCCAGCGCCACATAGCACAGCTTCTCCTTGATGTCACGGACAATCTCGCGTTCAGCTGTCAGGGGGGAGCAAAGGCATCAGTGATTGCTGGGGAGGAACGGGGAGCACTTGCACTGCCTCCATAGGTCTGCTGGCACTCCAGACCCCCAAGCACACAGGAACTCCCAACAAGGAGCGCTCGCAGGGTTTGCAATGGGGCAAGAGGCTGCAGCATCTCTGGAGGTGCAAGGGTTGGAACTGAAGGGGAACTTTTTGGAGGAGGAAATAGTGCTTACCTGTGGTGACAAAGGAATAGCCACGCTCAGTCAGGATCTTCATCAGGTAGTCAGTGAGGTCCCGGCCGGCCAGATCCAAGCGCATGATGGCGTGGGGCAGGGCGTACCCTTCATAGATGGGGACATTGTGTGTCACACCATCACCAGAGTCCAGCACGATACCTGGGGAGACAAGAAGCAGCCATCTGAGAGATGTGGCCCACAGAGGGTCCTGCCCTGGGGGGCAAAGCCCTTGTCAGCTGCAAGGGACCAGTCCTGGGTGTCCTTGCTTGGGGAAGAGGAGCCAGCGGGACTTCGCACTCACCAGTGGTACGGCCAGAGGCATACAGGGACAGCACAGCCTGGATGGCCACATACATGGCAGGGACGTTGAAGGTCTCAAACATGATTTGGGTCATCTTTTCACGGTTGGCTTTGGGGTTAAGGGGAGCCTCAGTGAGCAGAGTTGGGTGCTCCTCTGGGGCGACACGCAGCTCATTGTAGAAGGTGTGATGCCAGATCTTTTCCATGTCGTCCCAGTTTGTGATGATGCCGTGTTCAATGGGGTACTTCAGGGTCAGGATACCTCTCTTGCTCTGGGCTTCGTCTCCTACGTAGGAGTCCTTCTGACCCATACCCACCATGACGCCCTGCAGGGGAGGAAAGCGGGGGCTCAGCAGCCGCTCCACGGGCAGCAGCACGGGGCTCCCCGGCAGGACAGGAGGATGCGGAGGGCTGCGAGGCAGCGGGGATCCGCAACCACGGCCGTGGCAGGGCTTGCGGGGAGGCTCGGAGGGGGAGTGCGCCGTACCTGGTGGCGGGGGCGGCCAACGATGGAGGGGAACACGGCCCTGGGGGCATCGTCCCCGGCGAAGCCAGCCTTCACCAGGCCGGAGCCGTTGTCGCACACGAGCGCGGTGGTCTCGTCCTCGTCACACATGGTCTCGGCTGTGTCTGCGGGGGCACAGGGCAGCGGGGCTGAGCCTCACGGCCGGCCGGCAGCCGCGGGCGCTGGGCGGCGGGGCCGGGGCTTACCTGGGCTGGCTGCGGGCTCCGCGCGTCGGGCAGAGAGAGAGGCTCCCGCTCCTCGCCGGGTCACTCGTGGCCGCCGCGGCCGCCGCCGAGCCTTTTATCACGGCGGGCGGCGACAGCGACCGGCCCCCAGGAATGCGGCCCCGGCCGTCCCCATATTTGGGCGTGGGGCCCGGCGCGGCCCCGGCCCGGCGGTGCCCAAAGAAGGCGCTCCTGGCCCCGGCCCAGGTGAGCCGGGCCCGGCCGTATAAGGCGCGTCTGCCGGGCCCCCCCGCCACCGCCCGCGGCCGGGGCCGAAATAATCCCCCGGCACCACCGGCCCCGTTAAGGGCAAAGCAGGTGGGGGCCGCCCGGAGCCCCGCGGGGCTCGGCCGGGCAGGAGGCGAGCGGCCGTCGGCTCTGCGGCCACCACGTGCCGAGGCTTGGGGCTGTGATGGGNCAGCTATAGGTGAGCCCAGGGCGAGAAAGGGAGTTGGGAGAGAAGGAGAAGTGATAAGGTAGATCCCCGGTTTGCAGGGTACACGGTGACAGCCCATGCAAAAGCCACAGCTTTACACACCAAGTTAAGCCGTGCATCGTTTCCTTGCTGTGATTTAAAAATGGAAAATAAATGCACGGGATAACATCTGTCAGACAAATGCCTGAAGAGAAGCCCGGTAAAGCATTAATCCTGGTCTGATCCCAGATGCCTGACTTAGTCGTGAATGCTGGTGCCATTACGAGTGCCCATTGCTGGCCGCTGAGCTCGGCCAGGCAACACAGGAACCCTTCAGCTCTCCCCGTGGCTCACCCTTTCCAAAAGGAGTGCGCTCTCACAGGCAAGTCATCTCTGACGAGCTGAAGGTACTATGCAAGTGGAAAGGAACAGTTCATCTCCTTCAGCTATGGGTATTTGAGCAGAGATTCCATGTGGGACACTTGGAAGATTTTACAGACATTTGGTTACCAATGGCAAGAAGGGCCAGTAACATAAGCAGATTTGCAGCCCTGACACTATGTCGATGCAAATCAACCTTCAAGATCTCCTCTGAAGGCAGAATTGCTCAAGGGTAAATCCTTTTAAAATTTGGGGAGTCAGGAGAGAAGGAAGAAGAAAGAGTAGGCTAGAAGCACTGCGCTGTGAGGAGTATCCTACAAGTGAAGGGATTTCTAAAGGTGATTTCCTCTACTGCAAGGCAGAGCAGGCAGTTCAACAGACCAGTAGACAACTTTTCTTCTCCTCTGTTTAACTTCTGCATCCTCCAGGCTGGCAGCACTCCTCTTTACCTCTGGCAGCCCTCTACTTGCTTCTGCTATAGATTTTGAATTCCTGTCAAGTTATTCTATCAACGCGTGCTCTTCTCTCCTCCTGTTCCTCAACTTGTATTATTCTTCAGTTCTGTCATCAGCAAGCGACAGCACAAAAATCGGAAGCCTGAGAGCACTTCAAGGCATCACAGCCACCAAATCTATTTACAGAACTGTAGTGCTCCGCTGTGGTTTCCAAAATACGGCCGCTTGTGTTCACTCAGAACTCCAGTAAGAGAAACCCCAACGTCGCTGAAAGATAAACATCCTTAATCCTGCGATGAAACATGATGCAAGCATAAACCCACCCGATCCCTTCTGTTCCCTTTTATTTTCTCTCTACCCCAATCTCGTTTACAGCAAAACGCCCAAATGCCAACGTTGAATTTTTTCCAGTTCTCAGTAAAATATAATTTTCTGCAGGTAGATCCAATGTTTATCTGGACTCACTAAATGAATGTGGGTTTTGTTTCCAGTCAGAAAACAATTGGAGTTAGTTTGCAGTACAGAGCTGGGCACAAAGAAGCTCATTATCCACCACGCATAGCTTCTGAAATTGATCACAAAAGACAACCTATAAACTTTCCTGCTACTCTGGCAACAACAAAGGATACAAATGCGTACCTCCTGTATTGTCTTTGCTTTCCATTACTGAGAAAATAACTATTTTAGAAACAACAAGTATCCTTATTCCAACGGAGCTATGCATTCTCCTTAGGCCGTTTTAACCCCCATCTTTTTGTCACAAGTTTATTTGTTTTTGTTACACTTGGAAACAACCTAGAGCTCCGGCTTGACCTTCCATATGCAGTGGTAAATGAAGGCATCCTCCCCGAGCAGTAATCCGAGACAGGAGTTCTGCTCCAGCACAGCTTATTACATAATGAAGTGGAGGACAGAGAGGAGGAAAAGCCCCAAATCCCAGTCTCTTCAAACTTTCCAACGGAATAGAGAACCAGCTCAACATTACTAGTACAAGAATATTAAACATCAGTTTAGACATGGAAGTTATTTTAATGAGGCTTTATTTAAGTAAACTCATTGCAAGAAGCCTTCTGTTTTGGCAATAGTCAGATGGAAAGCTGCTGCACAAATGCCAAATGCCTCCCAACCCAGCAGTGGAGTAAAACAGTTGAAAACCCTACACGGCTCATCCTTTCCCAAAAAACTGGAGAATGCTTTCACACCAACCACAATAAACCTGACCCAGCAGAGAAGCCACACACTTTGAAACAATAGCTAAGGGTGATCAGAACCACCTGTTTCTGCAGAAAGTTTTCCAGGGCAGAATACAGATACCTGGCCAACAGTCTAGCAGGGTCTAAGATATCCCCAAAGTGTTTCATGGTGGACAGTCAATTACAGAGTCTCCTCCTCAAGCAAAATTTAAGAGTCTAGTAAAAGTTCAGGCAGAACATGTTTTGGCAGGGGATAGCAATCATTTATTCAATTATTCCCTTTCTCCCAAAACTCTGCTAAGTTTATCAACATGGAACCACTCTCAAAGTGACATTCAAGCAAACATGCGGAATTCCTCCAAGGCTTTGAACGAGCGACTCCTTTGAAGCCGTAGCGGGAGTTATGGTCACACCTCTCAGCCATGCAAGACTGCAGAAGAGCAAAGTGCCCTGCTTAGAACAATCTTAGAAGATGACTGCTAGTGCATTTCTTTCCCATATTAGTTAGAACCTCTCTAGATAAACCTATTCTTCCAAACATGTTCAGACTCTCAGCCCAGCTTACTGTATTAGTACAGGGAGGAGGGGAAGCCACAGAAGGGGAGCTGTGCTTTTAAAACTAGAAACTGGATTCTCTTCAACCAATTTAACTTCTGACCTTCTCAGCTGTTAGATCAAGTTGTGGCAGCAGGCATGGAGCCAGACAAGTAAAACATAAGGGCATGCAAGTTGCTCTGCAGTCAGTTTCTGGCTCTGGAGCTACATGCAAAAGAAAGGTGCAACACATCAGATTGCAGTAACTTTTATTGAAAGACTAAAATCTTCTGTCAACCAGAGTAATTCAAATGGAGAAGTTAAATGGATTTTTTTTTTTTAATTCACATGTCAGAGAGAACTAACTGGGGCAGTGGGGTAAAAAAAGAAAAAAGCAAACTAGTAGTGCCTACCAGGAGAGAAGAAGGCACAGAGTAAGGAAGATCATGCTGCACGCCCACACTTTCATAACTGCTTTCTAGGTTTCTTCTGAGCCCAGGCACAAGCAGTTGCTGTGAATGACTGCAGGGTGAGCTGCTAATCCCATTTTTATATGTATTCTAGAAATAGCTTATATGGAAGTTAAATAGGTCCAATACTAAAATGTTTGGGACAAGTTTAATCTGACAGATATAAACTGGAAGAATGGTTCATTTACTGGACCAGAAGACTCTGAATGAGAGGTGTTCTTTATTCCTTTCTGTCACAGACAAGCTGAGTGTTCAGAGATAAGCCAGTTACCCTTTTTGTGCAAGTAACCTTTAATGCAAAATTGAAATTACCCAGTTTCTACAGCAAGAAGTATTGTGCACAGAAAGAGCAGAGTTACCTGATGGAATAACCACTTGTTTCTTAAGGAAGCAATGCAGTCAGGCAGCATTCATGTGTTCAGTATTGTCTCTGAACTGAAATTACAGCCCCAGTGGTGATAAGTTTCCCCACCTTCTGAAGCGGTTCCCTGCATTTCACCCTGTGTATCTTTGAGTCTCAGACAGGACACATACTAATGAAGATACAGAACACAACACCAAGTTTATGAAAGGCACAGAAAATGAAAACTTTATTTTTATTTCACCTGAAAACACAAATGTGCTTCCCCTGACTAAAGCATCAATATCTATACATTTAAGACCAAGTATATTACTCATACAGACTTTATCACAAAGTTTTAGCAAAAAACCCAACAGAATACAAAAAAAGTATACATAAATTCAACAGTTCTTTAGAAAAAATATTAAAAAGCTCCAGTGAGAATCATGCTTGTCCCTGAACATAGAGTTCATAGTTGGCTTTTAAAACAAATTCGAAGTAAGCATTGTATTTCAAGTTGCCAAGTTCGTTTGCTTGAAGCAAGTCCTTCACCTCTGGTAAATACTCACTTAACTGAACTCCTACAACACAGAACCATTTATTACAACACTGATAAAAGCACTTTGCATCAGCAGTTAAGATCATTTCTAAGTAAATACCTGTGCCTGCCTCACAGCTAAATGACTCGTTTGGAATTAGGAAGCTCTGATTCTATTACACACATGAAGAAATACAACAAAGCTTAAGCAGCCTGTAAAACTGAGTTAAAAAATATATTTTTTTACCCAAACAGAGTTCAATGAATTTTTATCTTTTTTGGAGAGGGAAAACAAAAGCAAAAAAACCATTTTGGCTAAAATAGATTAAGCTCTTCTGAGTGACAGTCACTCAGTTATTATCTTACAGAAGATACTTACCTCCAGAAGATCTACTTTCCTGTACAACAAGCAACTGTTAAATATGTGATGAGTGCCCTACTGAGCAAATAACTTAAGGATACTAAGATTATAACCAAGAAATATGCTCATCTCTTATCCCCCAGAACAGTTTACAGAGATAGAGTTAGCTCCATATGATTTTAGCTGTCTAGTGGAATGCATTTTTTATTAGTCTGAGAGTTTAATCATTCTACTTTTTGTGTATTAATGTTCACCTTAAGCAGCTTTTGAAACAACAATTTCAAGACATTCAATTACATTTAAGTACACTTTACCTTCTTTTAATAGCTTTTGTAGTATTTTCACAAATATACTATCTTTAGATGCTTCAATTGGATCATCTCTTCCATCTGAACAGGACCACCTGCAAGTCAAACAATAATTTGGGGGAAGAATTGCACAGACAAAATAAAATGAAAACTAACAAGAAAGAAACTCACAGGAAAATTTGATAAATTATCAAAGGTGATTAAAACATATCCACATGGATGCATTATGTGCTTGGTTATAGCTCAAAGCAAGAGGTTTTTTTCTACTTTGTGTTCATTGGTCTTTATGCCAAGAGTAACATTGGAACGAAATTGCACTACTATAATGTAGCCGTGTTAGGAGGACAATAGAAATGTTTCCCATATTCTAAACCATTAAAGCCCCCAACCAAACAACATTACTTCTTTGATGAACTAAAACTATTATCCATTGAGATAAGAACTACCTGTTCTCAGTAATTATATTTTACCACTGAGCTGAATAAAGTGGAGTGTTTTTTTGGTAGAATAAAGTAAGAGAAGCAATTTTCTAAAATATGTGAAGAAAACAAAACAAAACAAAAATCAAACACTGAGAAAAGAAAGGAGAAAAAAAATTTACAAAATCTAAGTCGCAGGTCTGTAACAGAACACAGTCACAAAACAAATAGTTTGTCTCCTCTGTGATTAAACACGAAGACTCATGAATGCCAGTCTCATCTGTGATACAAAAACATCCCAAACAGAATTTTCTATGAGCAAGATTATTTTACATGACAATCCTTCATCCTCACAGAGCTTTGTATGTAGCAGTTTAAAGTCAACACCAGCCTAACTTGTTTTGCTATGGTTCTAACCTTTCAGTTGTTAAAATTTCCAGTTCCATGTGCTAAGCTGTCAGACAAAACCAGTTCTCATATCACTCCCTGAACTACCACAGACCAATGGGACATGCTTGCAACAGATTTGGACCTGGACTCAGAAGCTACTATTGACAAATTCTCTGTACTTCCCTAAACCATGGTTTTACCCTGAATGTCTCTTCAACTCCTAAATGTCTAGGACCACATCTTTAATTCCACCAGGAAGAATGTGAGGAAAGGAGGGAGGGAAGGGGGATTTTCTCCTCTTGGGCACAGAGGAGGGTAGTGAGGACCCCAGCAGAGCATCAGAAGTGCACCAGCAAGGCTCTCCATCCTACCCAAGAATCTCAGCACTACCTGTAGTGCTCAGGCTAGAAACCAGAGGTCATCCTTAAAAGTAGGTACTGTAACATATCCAATGTTTATGTTTGCACACAGATCAAAGCTAACACTGCCTCTCTGAAAGCCTTTGTGTGCTTTGCTGGACAGAAACTCAACTGGGACATCAAGTTTTCTAAACACTATTCAGCGTAAAGTCTGCAGCTCAAACTGCACCTGGTTATAGCTGCTGGAGTGGCCAAAATCTTGTCAGCATTATACATGTTTGAATGGTTAAAATATTACATTCAACACACTGTTCCTGGTCCAAGGTAGACAGGTCATAAACCAATAACTGGACTGGTGCCACGCAGGAGTCCTGAGTTCTTCTGTCTTTAAAATAACAGGAAGGGAAAACACTCAATAGTGTGAACCTGTCTCTGCATATTATTTGTGTTATGTGCAGCCATAACTCAGTCATGAAATTAGGAATTTATTTTCTAGACACCACTGTCCTTTGGAATCTATCCTATGCGTAAGTGTGAATCCAAAAGATGCTCATTTCAATTTTAATCACAAATGACACTTGGAATGTATTCTCTCCTCATCTTTTCTTCCTTAAGTCCCTCTTGGAACATAGATGGGAGTTAGGAAAGTTGGAAGACTTCTGAAAGTTAGAAAGGAAAGGGAGGAAATGCCATTTGAGTTATTTAACCTGGGAGAGAACAGTACCACTGTTTGATGAGAAGATTCTTGTGACCAACTGGATCCTGCCTCTATTTGGTTTTGAACATCCATAAGAGTGGTTCTTTTAAGCAGTATTTAGGCTTCAATCTCTTATAGCCAAGAATGCAGCTTTAACTCAAAAAGGCCAATTTGCCAATGTGGTTCAATGTCCAAACCCAAGTAACATAAAAGCTTGCAGGAGTGACCTCTGTCTATGTCACTCTTACTAAAAAGCTTTTATTTGAGATGTTTCAAAGGAAAAAGAAAGGTTCAGCATGGGTCACTTCTTTTACCTTAGGAAAGGGTTCAAGAACAAAGGCTGCATGGGTCCAATTCTCCATCAGGTGCCAGGAATGCACGGTAGCTTGCCAGTGAGATAAACCAAGTACTACAGGCTTTTTTTTTTGCTGGGGTTTTACTTTACAAGTAAGAATACCTGTTCTGATCAGATACATTATACTTCACTGATCTTATCCTAAGAAATTCAATCTTCTTGGTGAATTAGAGAATAGCACACTAAAATATAATTCTGGAAAATCTCTGTCACAAATACTCCCAGTAACTTACTTTTATACTTACCCATCTCTTTGGAGAGCCTTACAAAGAATTTTAAGTTTAAGGTCATTTACATCAACTTCCTCTTCCTTCAATTCATATAAGGAGAAAAGACAAGCAAATTAAAATTTTAGGTTCTTTAACAAAAAAATAATCACTCTGTCACACAGATTGCACCAAGGAATCAGATTCTTCCATAACTGAACACCATTTCTAACATGCTGTTTTAACAGATGATCTGATTGGACTGTTGAAACACCAAACACTGCCTGTTTCCATTTGAGATCATGCCTCAGACTTTCCCCATCACCACTTGACTGCTGAAGACCAACTAACACAATTTGAAAAAGAGCACACTTTAAAATACCAATTTGTAAAACATTGTATTCTAGGCAAGTTTTACTTTACCATATGCTAAATGATGACTGAAGTTAGAGTTCTTTCTTCAGTATGGCCAAGCTAACATGCATTAGTGTCCACATTAGGGCATGTTTTATGAATATATTAGTAAATGCCTTCAAAGATATAAATTTGACTTGAAAAAGGACAGTTTCTTCATTGCATAGAAACCATCACCTCCCATTTGTGCTGAACAGTTCTACATAAGTTGTTAGAAACTTAAATATCTGTGGCAAAAAAATTTGAAATTTCATGGATTTAGAGTAACATTTATTTTATATAGATGTTAAAAAAATAATATAGTTGAAAAAAAGTAGATAGCAAATCTGTGGTTCAAAGTTATTTCCATGTTAAAAAGTGGTAACTACATTCCCACATTACCTCATGACAATCAGCAAAACTGCCAAGAGGGAGGACTCAAGAACTAAACTACTAAAAACAGAGCTGATCTTCGTCCTGTTTGGAGACAGCCTGTAGGGAAGCAGGCTCTAAAAAAGAAACTATAGACTATAAATGGGAAGTGAAGTTGAAGAGTGTAATTTTTCTTAAATTATCTAAACCACATTTGGCATTAAGTCTCCAGTGACTTAAAAACAAACTGAAAAAATGCATCAGGTGTTGTTTTAATTACCATACACAAAGTCAATATGTTAACTAACTACAGATGCACCCTCCTAGCTTTAAAACAATTTAGAAAAGTCTCTAGGTTAGAAATTCTTCAAAAAGTTTTCCTACCTCATCAATATATTCCAGCAGATCAAGTGCTTTCTTGAAGTCATATTCATTGGCTCTTCTGTTCTCATCACATATGTACATCTATGAAATGAGAGATTAACATGAAGAATTATTCTTAGCCTGCAAACTAACATAACTGGTATCAGGGACAACTCACTGTGGGAACACCACTGTATATTTTCTACTTATATGACCTTCCCATGAAAATATGTCTTGATTCAACTGCTAATATTTTTATAGGAAGGAATACACTTAAGGTTTTAGAGCAGCATTCCACCTATGTGACAATGGTCTGTGGACAAATGATATTGGATATAAGGCTGCTGGGTTTCAAATTTAAATGCCATTTAAGGCTGTAACATTCCTGGACTACTGTAGCCAGAGCTCAGCTGCACAAATAAGTTCTCAGAATTAAGCTCAAAGCAGTACTTCAGCACATGTGCTGCCTTTCACTCCTTCAAAACAAGTTTGCCCTCAGTATTTCATGTCCCCAGATTATAGATTAGTACTTCAAAGGAAAATTATCACTAAGACTCTTTTAATTTACACTTTCTGAGTTTCATTCTTGCACTGCAAGTAGCAACTATGAACACTGGTTTGTCAATAAGAGAGAATTCAGAAGGAAAACCGTTGTGGTGCCAGCTTGCCAAGTCCTGACTGACGCTTCCTACTCCTCCCTAATCCCACAGATAGCCTTACTTAAAGACCCAGGTAAGGACCTCACAATCTGCTATTAGCACAGTTCTAAGAAAATGAGAAGCATGTAAACAAGCATGCTTGTTTACATGTCTGTTTTTCATTTTCCACAGGATTACAGAAAAGTAAGTTACAAAAACAGTTACAAAATTGACACCCAGAGAGGACCTCACTTCTTTTACAATGTATTGCTGTTATTTACTGAATATTTTTGGTGTGCATCACTGGATGCTAAAAATATGTGGTCAACAAGACAGTCAGTAAGGCTACTGGTTTCTGGTTACCACCAGAAAGGGGCATGAAAAGGGAGTCAGCACTATCATCTATCCCAGTACTGCAACAGTTCAAATTTTTGTTTCATTACAAGTTGAGTTTTTGTAAAAGAAAACAGAAGTAGAAGACTTCCGGTGCCTCTTTGAAACAGGTGACCAAAAGCCTCTTCCTGCTTCTAGTCCTTCCTTTTTCTATCTTGCAGCATCCTTCTCCACTAAGACAGAATTGTTTGATCATTCTGCCTTCCATGTTCTGTGCTACCGAGAATGAAAATGAAGGTAAAAGCTGTCTCACATCCCAAAACAGGCTTAGACCAGTAAATCAACTTCTGCCACTGATTTGATTTGCTTTTTCTCATAGCAACACTCTAAAGCACACATTCAACAATAAAAACTAGAACTAAAACAATCATTCTGATGTTTGGTGCTGGTAGAAACTAAGCAAAGTTAAACCAATTCATACACCAGATCTTTAGGTGCTTAGTAAGTCATAAGGGATAAGGGATAAAGGCAGCTGAGATTTTCTCATTTATTTTATCACAAAGAGGCAGAAAACATTCTGGAACTTCACTTGTGCAAGGAAGAAAATGTGAGACACTTACATCAATGAGCTGAGATGCAGACAACACTGGCATATCGTTGAGGTTCAGCTGTTTCTCTGCCAGGAGTTGTTCGGGAAGTGTCTCCTGATGTAACAAAAAGCGCTCCTGCTCTGATATTTCTTGTAGTCATTTAAGGAAATGAATGTTTCATGTTATTAAAATGTAATAATAAATTTTGTGGCACAACAGTAACTGTCAAGTCACGGTATTATTCAAGTCTACAAGCGTTTGTTATGAAGCATTCTCTTTGGACACTCATCCATGTTCCCAAAGCACAGAAATGCTTCCACTTCAATTCTGCCATCCTGGTGAACTAGTTCTTACTTTTCACTTATGTTTCCAGTGTAATGAAAATGGGTAACTCTAATTTTGCCCCAAAACTGCAAAATTAATACATAGGATTGCATGGAAGCTATTCCACTATGCAGTAAGTTGGTTGCAACTTTAAAGAGCTGTGCCATGGACTTGTTCCATCTCATGAATTGTTCTATTTTTGGTTGTTTTATAGTTGCCAGTATAATCTGCTTTAGGGTCAGAAACTTACTAGTCTGAGACATTCAAAATGGAATCATATCAACCACTCTATATGAAGCCTGCCCTTCCCATCAACTTCCATTGCATGGTAGAACAATGAAAATAATTCCATGAAGTATTTTATCTGTTTAAAGGAATAAGCAAAATGTGGCAGAAATAATTAGTCTTTCTTTATCAACAGGAAACTGATACTCAAAGAGCTTTTAAAACCTCTGTCATGTGCCACACAGAAACGTGTAGCAGACTAAAGTCCAGAACAAATTCTGCGAGTCCTCTAGTCCACTCAAGTAAAGCTTTGATTTTCTCATTTCTCATTTTCAAATTTTCCTACTTAAAGATGAGATCCTTCACATCAGCATAGGCATTTTCACAGCACTAAAAAACAAATTTAAACTTCGAGATTTCATGCAATGTTTTACAACTTAAAAGGCAGATAATACATTACTATTATTATGAGCTAAAAATAATTTGGAAAGCCTACTCAGTTAATATAATTATTACCAGGCTTTTTCAACAGGATATAAGAACTATTCATTACATAGATGGATAAATACACAGATAAACAAAAGTAAGCTTGAGCAGTAACATTGAGTCATGTTCCAAAGCTTCCCCCTGGTGGCCAGAATCCTTTAACTTGCAGTGCAGAACTCTTTCACGAACTCAGAGACAGGAATGGCAGAGCAGTGAAACCACTGCATTTAGTAATGAAGTAGAATAGGTATTTGTACTTTTCCTGTTCACACTGTTTCAGTTAGAGTACAATGAAACACTGCCATGGTAACCTTTCTAGACAGAGAGAGCAAAACCCTGAGAAAGCACTTCAGGGTAACAACTGCGTATATTTGCAGTTACGTTACTGCACTACAACACCGTTACTCCATTTCCTTCTACAGCCTAAGAGCCTCAGGACTTGAGAGGAATTCAAAATTGAAAGCCATTCTATAAAGAGGCTCTAAGAAATGAAGCAATTTTTACCTTGCATTTCAAATATAAAATGCAGATTCATTAAAACACATTTAGCATGAATGGTTTACAACTTTCAGCCACTTCAGAACTGCTTTCTCAAAGTACAGGTGCAGCTTGTTACTTATGCTCAGATTTTATAAGTTGGTAGATAAAGTGGGAAGGTACAAATTTGCCATGCTCATAGTCTTAACTCACACATGGAAGTGAATACTGAGGTTACTGCCTCACACCGTCTTCCTTGTGCTTCCTAAAATGAGCAAAAATCATCAGCCCATTTATCCTTACCACACTGAGACAGCGCCCTCAACATAACAAATTAACAATCTGCAAAATTAATGGGATTCTAATTCAGCAGTTTAATTAGTCTTTCTTCACTTTGCTCTGTTCTTATTTCTTACCTTCTATTTTCTCTTGCAGTATGTCTTCTGAAAAGTCAGATGCTAGTGCAGCCAATTTGCTCAAGCCAAGAAGTGTTTTCTTCTTTGCAAAATATCGTGTCTCCATATTTGCTAAAGTCTGCAACGTTCTGTGAGCCTAAAAATTAACAAAGATGTTAGAAATCAGTTTTATACATTAAGATCAGAAGGTTAACAGATAAGAACTTTATCTGAACAGAAGTCTCACAGCTATTTATTGTTTGTAATACTGTAATCCTTATTTTAAGAAGTTTTACAATTTGTACAATAAAACTTTGTGTTACACTTTTCAGGAAGAGACATAGCTGTCTCCTCCAACAATATATTAAAAAAAATCTTTTTTTGTACTACTGAAGAAAAACGACCTTATTCTCAAAGGATGAATTGCAACATCACACATTTTATCTCTGGGATCTAATTCAAGGCTTTGCAATAAAAGCTAGGCAAGTATGTTTTGACAGAACACTTGCATGCAGATTGACTTAGCTGTTAATTCAGGAATTTGAACAAACAGAATTATGTGTATAACTGCTGCAGTAACCAAACAGATAGGCAAGAATTTATTTGTCCAACAGACAGAGAGAGACAGAGTTTCTGAGCACTCACTCAGAAATAAACTATCTATACTGAATTATATATTTTAGAATTCTTGCTCCCCTCTTCATACTGTCCTAATTTCTATTACATGGTGCAGTGGCTTAGATGAGATACCAGATGGTGCCTGAAGGGAGACTTTTGGTACTTCATTAATCATCTGCCATCTTTCCCCTAACACACCTGGATAAGCTGTCTTCTGATGGGGAAGAGTCATAACTAGTTAAAGTTACCTACTTGAACATCTCTTTGACTTGTTCAACATGTGATATTTCCATTTGGTTGTATTTAAGAAACCCTACCTTTTGCAAATCCTGGCTATTGATGTCATGTAGCCAGCTCAGATGTTCATGTGCTTGCAGGAAACTGGCCAGCTGTCCATGCTGAGCAATAGGCTGAGATAGCAGCTTTCCTCGTTTTCCTTTTTCTAGATACCAGCGAAACAGGAAATCTGAAAAATTCTGAAGATAACAGGAACATGAATAAATTTTAGAAGTCACATTTCAGTATCTGGTTTCTCTTCTAAAGCAAAGTGCTTTATAAAATACAGTTGGTAAGAAAACAGTAAGAACCCGCTTGATAAAGCCAGACACACACCACACAAAATATAGTGTTGATAAAAAACCCCATAAGAGTCCTGATAGGAAGCATTTAGAGCATTCATGAACTACTCTGCAACAGATGCTGATAAACACAGAATCCTTCAATGGAAGTGCCAAATGTAAATTCTTCACGTTAACACACAACAACAGAAACAGGCATCACATCAACCACAATTCTTCTAGTCATTTTTATACCTGTTCCTTTGTCCCCCTCAAAACTGTGTGTTTACTATTTCCTTTCATAAATAAGTTTACTTCTGCTGTCACTGTTTTTGAAACTCCCTTCTACCTCCAAGTGAACTGACAACTTTACTTTTTTTAGGAACTGTTTAAAAAACCTGTCCTTTTTTAAAAGAAAAACCACCTGATTTTATCCTCAAAAACTTCAATGTGAAACAACTGATCAGGATTTGTGTTTGAGATTTAATTCAGTCTTTTCAGGACAATAGTAAAATAATGCTAAATTTTAATTGCAATAACAATTTAAAAAATGAAGTTTGAAGAGGCCATCAATCTGACAGCCTATCCATTAGACTTAGCTATCCAGCTCTGCATTTGCCACAGTAGCTTCTTTTCAGGAATTCTTACATTTGCCCTTTAAAATAAAGCATGCAGAGGGAAAAAGAGATAATTTATCCCCTTTTGACAGTCAGACTGAGTATTCAGGCCTCACTATTTAAAAAGCTTGCTATAATTTCTGTCCATTACTGACACTTCTGGTTTTTGTTATTAAAACAACCTTTTTATACTCTTTACTAGGAAACATGTAGACTACAGGATTTCTCTTTCCCCAGTAGTTGTGTAAAGCTGAATAAATTCATCCCACCAACTCTCAAATTAAGAGCCATGTGTTCCAGTCTCACACATTTCAAGTAGTCTCTACCACCTTTTCCTTAATCTTTCCCAGATTTCAGCACACTTAGGAATTTTTTACACTAGATTTTAACAGACACTGGAAGAACTGTCCAACAAGTTACACAGCAGGACAGTGCAAAAAAACCCCAATCAACAGCCCTACTTTCCTACTCCTCTTCACTACTTTTATACTTATACATTAATTACTTTCTATTTATATGTTTCACAATTTAATCTCTTTTGGAAATTATCCTCCAAATTATACTACATTAGTTTAATAAAACAACAGTGTATTGACAACAGCAACTCAGTGAAGAAGTCACAAAATGCTGAAAAATCTTAAGAGTGAGATAATGTGTCTGAGGCACTAAAAAGGTCCCATGAAAAGCCAGTGGTCATACAGCTGGTACCCTTATTTTTGACTAGCTTTACAGTCCCAAGGCAAAATACCCATTGAATATTTTACAGTGAATGTCAACTTGGATTTTCCACATTGCCCCTGTATGTATATATAAATACAGATGCATTAAAAAAAAGTGAAAAAAAACCTGAAAGAAACAATAAATTTTGCAACATTTCAGGTGCAAACTTGCTATGAACCACTGTCTAAAGGAAATAGAAAAGCCTTGCCTGATCTGCAAACTGAGTCATGTAGCGTTGTAACCTGGCCTGGTTGTCGGTCTGCTCACACATTTGCACCAGGATATCAAAGTCGCAGTACTTCTCTGCTAAAGCTGCTGCCAACTGGTACTGTCCCAGGGAAACTAAGGAACCAAGAAAAAGAAGTTTTATCAAAAAAGCTCATCCTTGTCTGTAAGAGGATGACCGAGGACCAGAAAAATGAAAGCAAATTTCAAGTGTTCCCATCGAGGATATACTTACACATTCCCCAAGAAACATTGCCCTACTGCACACATCTCCTGTGCACATGCAAGCTCACACACCTACCACCTCTGCCCCCCAGTACAAGAGGGAAGAAGGAAATACTAAATGGCAGTATGTCTTCTATTTTCTCTGAAGTTTGCATCATCTGCTACTTGTACTGGTGAAGGGAATTCCACCCGGGACTTAACAACTGTAATAACAGCCACTTACATACACAAAGCAAAAAAGCAGCAGGAAAAGGCTTTTTATAAACAATAGAATAAATAAAGACAATTGGGCTCGTATTAAAATGATGCTACTTAGAATCTTTCTGTTCAGTTAAATATGGAAGTCAGCAGAATGTTCAATTGTCTTTGTAAGGATATTCAAACGGACGATTGAACATAATGACATAATATGTATTTGTAAGCTAACAGAGCCCATGAATGTCAGTAAAATGGACAATAATTTATTAATTTTTATGAATGCTCAAAAATTATCATTAAATTGTTCTGCTTATATTATTTGTTCTAGTAAAAAAATGAAACCTTCTGAAATTACTAAAGTGCATTTAAACCAAGTTTTTTCTTTTTAAAAAGGGAGCTTTCCTGTTACCAACTCATTCAAGACTTGAGCACATCCAACACATTAAACAATAGGTATGATTATTAAATAACTGAGATGCAAAAGGTAACTTTTCCCTGATAAACACTAAACAAGCTTACAGGCATGCAAGTTTATCTCAACTTGCAACAATAAAAACATTTAAATATCCATTTAAGGGCTACTTTCAGCCAGGCAGCAAAAGATAAAATCCTGCCAGAAGAATGGACAAGCTAGCAAAAGAAAAAATTCAAGCAGCAAGGGGTCTAATAAGAGGTACATACGTGGGTGCAGCCCTGGATGCAAACTTGTAATCTGCTCTTATTTTGTAAATATCTCACTAAATCATAAACCCAGTCATTTGTACTCTGAAAGCAAATGTGTAAACCAAGCAGAATTCATACACAGGTGCCATTCACTCTATCAGATCTGTGGATCAAACGGACCACTTAATCTTTGTGTGAAAGGAAACAGAGCACTTACGGAGCGGAGACAAGAGCTCCGATCTTTTCTGGACGTATTCCATTTCCACGCTGCTGTATCTCTCCTGATCAGCCAGGCGGCTCACAGACTTGAGCTGAGACACAAAGCCATCCAGGAGGCAGTCCAGCAGTGCCACCAGCTGCTCAGCCACAATGCTGCGGAGGTTGCTGTCCACCTGGGGATACACCACCTTCAGGATGATTCCGTGCTGCCGCGTTATTGCCGCGCGAAGGCCGCTGGACGCTTGGGAAAACAACACGGGCAACGTTAAAACAAGAATCCCACCCCAACAGCAATCTACATCGAAGTGTAAGAAAAACGTCATTATGTATAATTAAAAAAATAGAAGGGAGAAAGATAATAAATGTTTTAATTTTAAAAATCAAAGTAATACCATCATCACCCCACCCCTGCAAAAAACCAACTACTCCCATCTACTTTTACATATTAAATTTGGCCAAGATGTGGTAAACAAAAAAACTGAACTATGCAGATCTACACTGTCAACTACCAGTATCAGTTCTTTTTCCAGAAGAAAAGAGTTACTTGCACAATTTTTAAGCAAAGTCAGAGAATACACACAAGGAAAAGGTAATTTCTGTTAACCTGATTGAAATACTTGGATGGAATCATCAAAACACAAGACCAAAAGCGTTTGCATAGGTGCTCCTAGTCGCAAGATTTTTGTCTTGGAAGCACTAAACACGTGTGTTTTACACGTACAGGCTACAAGAAAGCTTAAGCACTGACTGGAAAGTGCTTGCTTCTGCAAACAATTGTTCTGATAGTTTTTCATGCTATGAAACATCACAACGAAATACTCATGCAAGTGAAGAAGCACCAATCCTTTTAAGAGTTATAAGTCACATTTTATGACTATTTGAATGGTACGTGTCCCACAGATCTGCCACCCAGAGCCAATTAAAAAACTTCTAAAAATTCTAAGATTATTTTTATTTCTCAAATTTGTGGGTTTATAGTCAAATTTGCAATGCAAGTTTTAAAAAAATCATCACCAATACTGGACAAAATTAATGTTCACAGATTTATTCCATTTCATTCCCCAAATGAAAACTTCATCTTCTCTTACTCTTACTGACAATCCTGCAGAAGCTTTTACCATTAAGTTTAAAATTCAAACTGAAATCCATGTGTTCTGAAACTTACAAATTTTTTATTTAGGACAATTAATAAATTTGTAATAATAATTTCTCACCTGTCCATGGAATATACTCAGGTTCTCTTTCTGGAAGCTCTCCTGTTTTATATAAAGAGGCTCTAGATTGACGATACTGACAGGCAGCTTGCAGCATGTCCTATTTAAAGGCAAGGATGTACTTTAAAGTCCACTTCTGTATACACAAACCACAGAAGACGCTGTCTTTTATAATTCTGAAATGTTCTTCTAATATCCCCATTCCTTCTCCACCACTTTTTGAGTTGTACAGAAGAGGACATACTGACTGAGCAAGAAAGTAAAAGCTAAAGCTTTTGTGATAAAGCACCAGCACTTCACTCTTTGTTACATATTAATGACTTCACAACTTCCAACAAGGCTGCAACTTCTCCAGTTCTCTTTAACAGTGGCTCAGGTGGAAAAGGAATGTCTCCAACTCTGCCCAAGGCTGCCTTTTCCTTCCTAGTCTACTTGGACATGTGAAAAGCACATTTACTTTTCTTCTCATGTCAGTAATTCTGATGTGCTGCACTCAACTTGTTCCGTGCTCTTCAATGTTTACCTCCCCCTCCCACAAACATCTTGATTAATGCAGTTCTATACCTTAATGATGTTGTTCACATTGACAACGATCTGGGCCCACTCAACTGACTCCATAGGCATATCTTTCAGGATTTGTTCTTCCTCTTCTAATAAGCATTCAAAGATGGAATCTATCTGGGACACCTTAGAGACAGAAATAAAAGTTGCACTGAACACAAACGTGCCAACTATCAGATGACACCTGAAAGCCCAATGAACAGCTGTGTAGAGAAATAAGCATATTAGTAGAAACTAAATAAATAACCAAAAATATTAAAAGGTATTGACTACCTACTAAGGGATAATGAAATCACCAGTTTATGGTGAATACACTAAAGACTACAAAAATGCCCTCTTTCTGGAGTTACATCTGAAAGCAAAAAAAAAAAATCTTAGTTTTTGAAGGCAACTCCATACACTTTGATTAAGCATATTCCTCCATCATCTTCCAAAATATTTGGCAGCAGAATCTTTGTTAGATAAAGTATACTGGATAACATATCTGTTTTAAAATAGAAGGCTATTATTTCTATTTTCTTTTATATTTATTATTCTCCCTTAGCAACTATTGTTCTCTACAGCAAAAAACTTCCTAAGAATAAATGTTTTGTGCATAGTTCTTCTCAAGAAGGAAGAAAGAAACAAAGACAGAGCACTTGACTGGAACATGGTATAAACTGAAAACTAACTTAGCTTGGCTAATGTTAGAGAGGACAAAAATTATAAGAGACTGAATTAATATAATTCCAGCCAGGACAGCTAGGCAAAGCAGCTCTCCTATCTGGAAAGCTTCATACTCTTCAGTTCATCCCATAAAAATCATAATTTAGCATACATCTCCTTATGTGTCAGAGAATTTCAGTTGTCTTTTTCATTGCTTATCCATGTTGGGTAGTTGGAAATTATAACAACTTTACTTCTGCTACATGACATTTGTCAGAATTCACATTTCAGCTGCAGACACAAAAAAGTACATACACTAGACACCCTCCCTGTTTAAAGGGTAGTTGTGTAAAGTTGAATTGATTTTTACAGGGAAAAGTTTCAAAGCACATTTTAGAGCACTGCACCATTGACTCCATGCAAAGCTTTACAGCGATTCAGAAACGACAGCTTTCTTACCTCTCTGAAGAACACATCAGCAGGGGTAAGACTTGGTGGAACATCACACTCCCTTTTGTTTAATGCAATCAGTATAGCAGCATTCACCAGATCAGGCAGCCTGGAGTGGTGGTTCTTGAGAACTATGGCTGCTGCCAGTTTCTCTGCGTGCTCACAGAGCAACAGTCGAGTTGCCATCGGCATCCCTCGCACTGGAAAACTGCCCAGACGTTCAAACACACCAACCTTTTGTTAAAAAAAGAAAACAAACCACCACATACACTTTAAACAGTGTATTCTAGAGGATTCTAGTGATTCTAGAGGAATCATGACAAAGCAATAATCTGTGTGTGCTGATACCCAAAGAACAGTAGAACTCACCTGATGAAGAAACTCCACAAAAAAGGAGTGTGCTTTTGTCTTATCCTCTAACTGATGAAGAAGAATGAGAGATGTGTTGCTGAAACCAGCTGCTTCTAAAAAGAGCACAATGTTAGATCAGAGCACTTGATATCTTCATTTCTGGATAACTATGTGTTTTGCCTCTGAGGTAAACTTATTTCCATCAATTTTTATAGTGTTACTGCACTGGTACTTTTTACAGTATATGCACACACATTTATATACTGCTTACTATGCTATTTTAATCTGTTTTTTTCAACTCTATCAGAGATGAAGTACAGCTTTTAGAAGAAATAAAGTATCTTTAGATCAGTACTATTCTGAAATACTCAATTCATTATGCTGCTAAAATAGCAGCTCATGAGCTCTAGTTTTAGTAGGATTTAGACTCAGATTTTTATTTTCATCATGGAATAGCTGTTACTAAATTTATTATGCCTAGACCACAGCTACCAGAAACTAAAGTGTTAACAGGCACTCAGATCTAATTGACTCTGCATCCAGAATTTTTGTATATTCTAAGTGTGCCTAGAATATCAGGATAAAAAACTTGGAAGAACTATCACTGAGCAAAATTAGCAAGACAATTTCCAAGAAGCTATCAGTTTTCACTTCTGGCCTTAGTCAGGAATAAACACAGATAGGTTGCCAAATTAAAAATAAAGTTGATTCAGAAAATAGTGAGGCTCTGATGCCCAACATTTTTTAACTGGCTGCCAAACAGAAACAACAGAAGGAAACATCATCCATCTGTTAACTATTCACATGAATTTTCAAACTAAGCCTCTGCTCTGTAACTGGCAACTACAGCCTAGAGGTCCTGGGGCTACTTTCAAATTAAAATAGTAAGATGCACCAAAGCACAAGAAGTTTCTTGCTGAAAACACATCTGCTTTAATCCTTTATGTATAACAAATACTCCTAAATTAATTTCTCTAGTCCTCTTTTAGGCAGACATAAATACCAATGCCCCAGAGAAATGCAAGCCACTCTACCCAGGATCCAAGGTGACCAGAAGATGTGCAGTCAGCCTGACAGAGGGTTAAGAATGAACAAATAAGCTCTTTCTCTTAACACATCTATTTTTTGAAAATAATTTAAAACTACACAAGGAATCATGGAAACACTAAAGTGACACCACCACCTGTTCCTTGCACAAAATACCCTTCTCAGAAACACCTTTTCCTTGCTCTTTTTGTTTACTATATCAAGTCCAGAACTAACAACAGCAGACTGCAAGTTTACCTGGTAGTTTCATAAGGTGCATCTTTAAGCCTTTCTGGAAATGTATCTAATGGTGGTAGAGGGCAAAGGACACCTCTGCCTTCTTTGCAAAGCTTGACTATAATTTTATTTAGAATATTATAGATATTATTTCAGAGGAAGAAAAAAAAACCCACAAAACAACACATTACATTTACCTTCAGGTACAGATTCAGCCCATCTTGGATCAGAGGCAGGGTAGTCATCCATTAAGTCCACACTGATTTGAGTCACTGCCCTATCCAGTTCAGTATCAGAATCCAGATCTGCATTACTTGGAAAGAGCTCGACTACCATGCTTTGTGCATTGACTATATCTTTCCTGAAATAAATGAAACAAAGTATGTAAATAAAATCAATAGACAGGATTATAGCAAAAAGAAACCTCAGTTAACAGGATGTTCTGACACACTTTTTGTGAAGTGCTTTAAATTATAAACGTCAAGCATTTTTTGCACTCGTTTTAAACTAACTGTGGATAAAAGGTATTCTGATTCTATGGATAAAAGGTATTCCAATGGTTTTAAAGCAATTAGGCTGCAAGACTTATAAATCAAAAAAGCACAAGCCAGGAGTCAAGTCACACTTTATTTTATTACCTCTATTATTATTATTATTAGTTAGGAGAAAAGGCTCATCTAACAGAGCTAAGTCTGGATGTGTCTGGTCGTTAAAAGTCACTAAACTTCTATTACTTGCTTTAAAATTTTCTCAACAGGACACAATCACTCCCAAAAATGGCAATAGAGTGGAAGCTCCAGAAAGATGCTTCAGCAAATAGAATGCATTATTCTTATTTCCTATAATTTCAAAGAATCCTCTCTTATTCGTGGCAATAAGTAAAAGAGCAAGAAGCAACCAAATGCTTAGACCTCCAAGGTATGAAGCTGTACTGAAGAATTCTATGTAAGAATTATGCAATATACACAAAACCCAGAGATTTGATTTTGTGACTAAAAAATGATAGCATTCCAACTGAGACAGGATATTGTGATTCCAGTATTGGAAGTATTCATATTTTTCATGAAGCTTTTAGTTTGAACATTTACATGACCAAGATGTCTACAAATTAAAGGAAAAAAACAAACAGCAGTGCATCCAGAAGCTGCACAAAGGTAAACTAAAGCAAAGGATACTTTTAAAAACTGGAATATACTGAACCTTCTACTAAAAAAGAAAGTCCCATCTCTACTAAGAAAATCATATGGTACTTTATTACCTCCTTCAAACCATGAAGTGCCCTCAGAAAGGGTCAGCTTGATCATTCCATAGAACTTCCTATGCCCTATAAAGATCATGAGGTCTCTAGAGCTGCCTGTGCTCACTGCACAGCTGGTGGACTTTACATTTCCACTGGCTGCACAACCTTCCATTACTTGCTCTGCATCAACTCACTGGCCATCTGGACAGGTCACTTGTACATCTGCTCTGTGGAAGATTGCCCCACTCATTTTCCTATATTAGTCTTTTCTGGAAAAAATTGAAATATCTACTATATACATAAAGTTATTCTTTTCTTCTAGTTTCATAAATATAGCCCAGGTTCTAATCAAAATAACTTTCAACTTTCATACCATTTCACACTGTTTTCCTTAGTACCTCACACTTCCTTCTGCTTCCAACCCCCTTGTACACATCCTCAATGACATCATGTTTGTTATCTGTGCTCTCCGACCACACCTATTCCAGCCATCTTCAGCAGCACTTCTGTTTAATGACACTTCTAACACACTCAGATTTTGTCTAAATTCTGTGCCTGTTTACAGCTCCTGAATTGGTATGCTTTAATCTCTGTGCCTCTTCCCCTTCATTTTCTTTTACCTCACTGAAGCTCTATGTCAAAAGCACACTTACCCCTTGTTATCTTAAACCTGTTCTTTCCAAGTTTTAAGACTCTTTCAGGAGATTAGTCCTAAGAGGGTTTGTGGGTTGTTTGTTTTGTTTTTTAAATAAATAAATATTGAAAACAATCCCCTCTAAATATAATTAATCTAAGTCTACAGATCTGTTTATCTTCTTCTCTCTCCTTCTCCTCCTTTGTTTACATCACTCATCTCAACATCAAACCTTTCAGAAGCATCACATCCCTCCCTACAGTACAACTGCTTTCATCAGGATAGTTTGACAAACAGGGTATTTTTTTTTCACTCTCATTCTTCCTTATCAGCCAATTAAAAAAAATACCATCCTGCCCAAAGTCTGCCATGCTAGTTAATCTTCATGGCCATGTAAGCATTACTGAAAACAGCTATGCAAATAAAAACAAGGATGAAAAGGAAAGTTTAACAACAAAACACTACTCACTAAAGAATAAAGAACTCAAAATGCAAAGCTGAAAGCTGTTTCACTGGCACAGATGTACCCACAGAATTTACACTTCATTTAAGTGAAAAGTCATTGAGATTATAGAAGTCTGCTCCTTTCTAGCACATATTCCTTCCTCACTAGCCCAAGGCCTATTTAACACTTTCCTAATAAAGATGTGTGTCCTTAAAATAGCTACAACCAGAATAGCACAAGAGTATCTTTACCAAGACCGTCTCTTACTCAAATATCAGAGTACCTTCAAAACCAGCAAACAGTCTCAAAAACCAAGTGCATTTCTACCTGCAGTACTGTAGAAAAGCAGCTTTCAGCAATTTGGTCTTATCTTCTTGAGCTATAACTTCTAGCCTACTGCTTGCATCAAATGCAGGACTCTGAAAATGCAAAATAAAAACTTCAGCTGAAAGACAAATATTAATCTTCATTATGAAATGAAAACTTTTTTTTGTAAGTAGTAACAACACAGGTTTAAAACAAAATCACCACCTGGAAGCAGTTGTGTTTAGTAAGTCAAACATAAGTCTCTAAGACACATTAGAATGAAAGTCACACAGAGGTTTGACCAAAATTCACACCATCTGCAAAAGAACTCACACCAACTTATCCTGCCAGTCAGCCTTTTTAATGATAATTATTGTAAGATTAAAACCCACCATTTCTGACAGAATTTAAAAAGTATTCATGAGTACTATCATCCACAAAAGCAGTGTAACTGCAGATAACCTTAACTGCAGACTACTTGATTACAATTACATTCCTCTAAGCAATCACACATAGGTTTCCCACTGAAATACTAGTTAATAATAACAACTGATTTTAAAGGTGATTTAACTGGAGTAAGGATGGAAACTCACTATTACCCCATACAAATATTTTCTAATTTATATTGTTACAACTTCTCTGTTCTTCCTTCCCACTCCAGGGACATCTTGGCAACAAATTCCACACATATTTTAAACAAAACAGATTAGATGTAAATCAGAGCTTAATAAATGTATATTGCACAAAATACCAATAAAAACACTGTCACAAATTTTTAATGAGATCATATTTACACAAAGCAGGCATAAACAATATTTAGCCACTATACAGCCATTCTCTTCTTAGCCTTCAAGCTTTTCACAGCTTTGTAAGAAAAAAAAGTGTGTCTCACACACAAAAGAACAGACACAAAGACTGAAGAAACCCTCTGATCAAAAAGTGAGAACCAAGTCTAAGTCTCTGCAGTAGTGTTATGTCAGGCACAGCGATAGACAGCAACACAACTATGTGGAAAAAAATACAAATTTCATGGAAACCTCAACTGTGAAACAAATGAAAACAAAGAAGTTACCCAAACTGGCAGATATAAAGCTTTTTGCATTGGAAAACTGCCTTCATTACAAGTGTTTGAGTCTCTATTTAGAAACAAAACCTTTAAAACTCAAACAAGCCACGATTTCCATGGTAAAAATTCAAAAGTGACAGAAAAAAACATTTTCTTTGTACCCTGTTTTCAACCAGCAAGAAAATAACCATTACCTCACTTCTTGGTCCAGCAATGGAAGAGGACAGGGCATCTTCAAGGTCTTCAGGAAGCACAGAAATATTTTCCCTGGACAAGATAGTGAGAAGTCCACTTTTTTTGGCAAAGAAGATGGGAAGGCTGTTACAGGAACCTGCGCCTAAAATACTATCTCCTAAAATGAGGAGAGGAAAAAAGAAAGCAAACGCAGAAACACCACTTTCATTTAAACCCAAAATGTAACAGTTTCACAGTTCATAGACAATTATTAACTTTTGTCATTAACTAACCACCACTAATTGACAAGTGCACCTGACTTAGGGAAATTGTGGAACTATTTGCTACTCAAAATGTAGACTTTCAGATACTGAAAATGTAAAAAAAAAAATATTCAGGTGATTCAAATTCTACTGAAGGACTGATGTGCTTGTCCTACTTGAAAACACCTCTGAAGGTCATGGATGATGTACTTAGAGACATCTGACAGAGTTAACTTCAAGGAAAAAACATCAAACAACCCACAGTGAATGTTAGGAAAAAAAGACCAAGGAAAAAGCCCCCAAAAGAAACCACCTGTCCTTTCATATACCAAGAACAGGAATCTACTTAATTTTCATTTGAAACACTGCAAAGTAACAATACTGGATGTCACATCAGCACTTCTCCATACAATCATGACAAATACCCAACTTGAAACATTCAATACAGGAGTATAAGCAGGATACTGCTCTCTGAGAAATCTAAATACTGTAAAAACATTCAATTAGAAGGTACCAACAAATTGTTAATCCCCTTCACAGCAAGTTACCTTGTATGCCAAATATGATTTTCTCCTGTGGTAAGGAAATTCTGCCAGTTCCAGTGGAACAAGCAAACACTTCATCTTCCTTATACAGGTAAGCAGCATGGCTGAAGTAATCTGGAACTACCAGGCAGCACAACACTTCATCTTCTGACTGAAAGTGTCAAATATGACCAGTATCACATATAAAATCAATACTTTAAAACAAACAATGAAATTTTTAAATGCTAATTGAAGCTGCCTGAACTTGTTTTAATTTTTAACAACATGGATTTACATATTTTAACAATATGTAACTCACAGTCTAAAAAAACAAACAAAATCGCTTTTAGTTTGCCCTGAAATTTTAGATCCTAGGTTTTTTTCCCCTTTCTGTATGTATTATATTCTTGCTACTATCACATGGACAGATAAGTAAACAGATCAATTATTCTACAGTTTTAACACTCTTCTTCCACCTCTGAGTTCTCAGATGCCATTACAGGCAGGAGGGAGAGGGGGAAGAGTAGAAGAGATTTACCAAAGGAATCTAATGCCCAAGTTTATGCTTCCAGAAGACACATCATAAACACTGCACTCTACAGACAACCAATGTGTCCTCCCCTCCCAGCAAGCCAGCTGCTTGGCAAGGACCAAAACACAGTCTCTTAATTTCCTTGTGCTGTGACAAGAGTCCCAACAGAGTTTGAAATTCATTCTAAATGGACTGCAAGAGCATACCATAAAATCATTCTGTGGAAACTTCCACAGACAGCACAAAAATTAAAATAAATCATTAGGAGTCAGATTAGACTTTTATCTTTATCTAGGGCTTTTATCTTTTTTATCTGGGGCTTTATCTTACACCTTAAAATGCAAAGCATAAACTTCATATACAGTTAGTATGAAATATTAGGAGATGCTGGTACACATTTTCCTCAGAGTATGACAAAGACATGCTTCCAAGAGAAAGCGATTTTCCTTTAGGCAAAAATCTGGTACAAGATTTATGTACAGGAATACTCTGGAACACTGAGCTCTCTTAAGTCAGTATGTGAACCTCCATCAGCATACCTGAAAAGAGGGATTATACTGTGTGACCTCCACAACAACATCATCAGACATCTGGAAGCCTTTATCCTCTACTGTTATCAGAGTGTAGTAGACAAGGCACGGACGATCTCCAGGATGCCACGCAGCAGCAAGTATGACCAGCCCATCACTGTTCAACAAGATACCACATCATTGAGAGATGATTATTACATATTTTATTTGCTCAAATGCTACCAGTCAAAAAAAAAAAGGTATCCACATACTGTCTCAACTAAGTATTTTCCCATGTCATAATTTTTTTTAAAAGAAAAGCTATACTATTTGTTCTTCCAAGCTACAGTATTCATATTGCTGTACAAAACTGAACCAAGGCAGCTGTAATTTCATGCTATTAAATACAAGAGATACTGAATTCTCTGCATTTCCTGGAACAAGTTACAGCTGCTTATTTTTTGTCTTTGTAACATCAAGACAAAACAAATGCAAAAACCTGATAGAATGACACTAAAAGAATATGAAAGGAATTATTATCAGGTAAAGGATTTGTAATGCTAAAAAGATAACAACAGCATGAAATACAGGATAACTTAATTGTCTAATATAAGGTACTTATTTTATCAACTGTGCCACTTCAGTAATATTAAATTGCAACTAATTACAGAAAGTTTTTGCAAGAAAACAGAACACATTTATCTCATTAATGTAGCCCTTATCAGAGAAGTGTACTTCCTTACCGATTCTGTTGCAAATCCATGTATTGTATATTTACTCCTCCTTTAATATCTTCATAGTTACTTTCAGATCCCTAAAAAAGAATACATCTGTTGTGTAACTATACACAGACAGACTATTCATTAAAACAAACACACAAGCCCTTTCCAGCTGAGCTGGCTCTTACCCAAATTGCATCTGTAATATGTTCTTTCAGGACCCTGCTGATATCCCAGCTGAGAATATAACGTTCTGATGAATCATCAATCTCCCACTTGTTTAGATTTGAACTTGTCAGCATGTAAAAGCTTGATCTCTCTCTATCCCAAAGAACGCTAGAAATCTGCATTTCAAACATGAAAAAGCTAAAAAGGTTAAAGCAAAGCCTTAATATTTGGAGACAAAAATTTAAACCACTCTCAGTCCACAAAAAAAGCCACTTCCTTGGGCAATTTCCACAAGTTGCATTCAAGATGAGCATTATGATAACTTCCAAGAGAAGTCTTATTTTATAGATAAAAGAACATCTATACAAAATACATTTCTCCTACTTTCTGCCAACTTCCGTGGAGTTCATTGACAAAACTCAACTCAATCATCAATGCTAAATCAGAAAAGAAGAATTACAGGCTAGTTTCTTCAAGCAGTAATGTGGTTATCACTAGAAAGGGGCAGGACATGCAACCATTGCATATTCCCCAGGAAGGAGTACTATTTCAAAGTCTCCTTTTCTGCAGAACTAAGGACCAAGCCAGCATCTGTCTTCAAAAAACATAGAAGTTTTTTGGTTTCTGTCTTTGTTTCAAAGAAATATAAGTAACATAAATGAGATGAGTCTTGTCTTGTTTTTTCATCACACATCCTTACAACCTTCTCTTTTTCTTTTCTTTAACACAGAGGCTAGAAATTAGGGAGAAATTACAACAGATGAATGTTTCTCAAGCTTACCACAGCATCACTTCCAGGAGACAATATACCCAGGAGAGATGAAACCTTTCTACCAATTCCAGAAAACATGCCCTGCCCCTGTGGCAGGGCATGCTGGTGAATCTTGCCAGAACTATCAGGTATCAGCCGGACCAGCTGACCTCTGGAAGATGATAAAATAAAGCTTCCTCCCTAACAAAAAGAAAAAGCAGCCACATCATAAAAATGAAAATCACATTCCTGAAAATATTGTCAACTAAAATGTTTCATGTCAGCTCCTAAGGGTAAACACTGAAGAAGAAGACACAAGGCATCCCTAGAAAAAGACAAGCATCTCACTGGTACCCAGCACTGGCAGAGACTGATTTTCTTAGCTTTATGTGACATTTTTACCCATAAAATTCAACTTCAGTTAAACATCAGAACGAATCTCTCATATAATCCTTGGAATCTAATGACGAAAAACAATGTTACCTTGACAATATTTATTGCAGATTTAAGACTAATAATGTTGAGCATGCTTTTCCATCTTTAGATTAGGAATAAAACTGCTTTTTTAATACAAATCATACTGTTTTACCTTTACTGCTGTGAGGAAACTGCACAGGGAGCCTCCGAAGTCTGTGAAAGTGTCTGTGTAGGATCCCTCATGTGCAAGATTGGGCCAGTAGCGCACAGAACCTTCGCTGGTAGCAACCATTATTGCCAGAGACTTCAACAGAAAAAATAATTAACAGAACATGCAAGATGATAAATAATAATAATAATCAACATCACCATCATCCTCCTGCAGCTTTAACTAAAACATGTTATTTTACATGTCAAGACTGAGGGTGACAAGCACACATAAAAGCAGTAAATACACATGGATGCACACGGACAAACCTGGACCCGAATCACAAAACCATTCTGCAGCACAACTTAACTCATGCAGGGAATGTTATACTCGTTTATTTTGCTAATGGATATTTTCTACTGGTTCTTGTTCCTGACAATTCAGGATCTGCTACTGAAATGCAAACAAAACCTACAGCTGCAAAGCAGAAAAGAGCCTATGGAGAATTTCAGATGCCAAAAGTTACAAGCTACTATGGCAGACTTAAAATGCAGACTATAATTTTCAAAGTTATTATCATTCAATAATTATAATATCACATAATATTCAGAGTTATTATAAAAGTGCTTTTAAACACTAATATTTAAAATTTGATCACCTGTAGAGATGGTGCTTCACCTGAAGAATTGAGACAAGATATAGCTGCTAAACTAGAACTCCACTGGAAGTCACTGGGTGGCAGCTGCAATTCCTTGCACAGAGATAACTGGAAGAAAGAGAGAGATGTCATAATAAATATGAGACTATAAGAACTTATTCCTCTGCCACAAAATCTTTAGACTTTTTGACCTTGTTAAAAATTACATTTCAACTAGTCCAGACAGTGTGTAAGGGACCCAAAAAAAAGTCACAGAACAATTTCAACACGGTTGTCACAACCAGTAAACAGCCAAAAAACACTTACTGGTGTATTTTCAAATATCACTGGTTCTCTGCAGTTATTTCTGAGTGTTTCTCACAACACTACAATATTGGATTAATTCTATCAGAGATTATTTTACTATTCCTTAACAAAATATTCTAACTAAATTAAACTAGGAAGTGCTTGAGAAAGCTTATTAAGTACTAACAGAGTAGAGAGGGAAGACATTCCTCACTCCTTTACACCCTCCAAGTTAAACAATCAAAAAAATTTTAATCCCTTGAAAAATCTCTACAAGTGCCAGAATGTGTATACCTGACACTCCACTGTAAGAGCAGGACCTGTACAATGAACATACTTTGCCCTAATTGCAAGACACTGATTTAGTAACTACAGCTTTTCTCTGACCATCACTGAAAGAATGCTGAAAGAAACACTGTCCAGAGGGGGTAAAAAAATTCTTAAGAAATCCAGACGAAACACATGCTCAGTACCTCTGAAATGAACCACGTTTTTGGGATTTTTTGACAAGTTGAAAATTAGTCCCAGAATACTCTGAACCAATATGTAACACATCAACCAGGTTTTAATTATGAACATAAGCTTTATCAAGGCTATCTAATATAACAGCCACACCTACTACAATACAAAGAATTAACCTTAATGTCACAGTGACAATTAAAACTGAAAAGAGGAATATAAAAATTTTAAGCTCTCTCAAAAGCTTGAGTTTCAGTTACTGTTGTTAGCAGGACTTCATACCAATCCTGCTGCCTTTGGGGGAAACCAGACAAACTCCAGTTGAAAAAAACCCCAATCCCATAACTTCACAGCATAAATATAGCTATAATAGCATAAAATACAGACTTTCTTCCATCTTGACCTTTCAGTTACCTTAGCCACTGCAGACTGACCAATCTTCCAAATTATCAGCCTCTCTTTATGAACTAGCCAGGCCCATCCACTTTCATCCACTTCAACACTCAGCTGGTCATCAGCTACATTAAAAAAATTGATTTTTTTAAAGCATTCAGATTTTTAAAACACTGCAGAGTAACCTTTAAAGCAATAAACTTTCATTCTTACATGAAAATAAGAAATACTTGCCATTAAATTATTTTCCATGTTAGAATTTCCATCTATTTGATTAAGATACTGAAATACTACACAGAGATTAAAAATCCATCTGACAAACACTCATGTTCTGAGAATGAAAAGACAACCCTAAAACCAATTTCCTTCTATTTAAAGCAGATTATAACAGCTTTGTAAATCACTCAACAATTTTTAAGATTATTTTTAAGGTACATATTTGGTTCCTCTTATATCTACTATAATGGGAAAACTTGTGCACAGAGGAAAAATTGCTTAGGAGACAAATTTCTTAAAGTCAGGGAAAGGTTTATATCACTGGGGCTTTTAGAAGAGATAACTAATGGGGATTAAAAAAAAAAATAAAGCACCCACTCTAGGACACAACAGAATCAAAACAAGTAAAAAAAGTGAGAAAGAACCAATAAGTAAAAGTTACTAAAAATCTACTACTGGCTTTCTTTATAACCTTGGTTTCTACAACAAATTGCTTAAGACAGCACCTGAGGGATATTTCCAAGCATTCACACCGACAAGGGTATTATTACAATTATTGTTACATAGTTAACCAAGCTGGATCCAAAGCAAGGCCCAGATACTGCAGTTTCCCCCGTAAAGTTAGCATTTAAATGGCATCAACAACATGTTAAGACTTCTCTCACCTGTCAAGTTTCATGAGAAAAATAACAGATAAAAATCAGTTCTTACCATCAGCCTTCTTCAGGGCTTCCATAACCTTAACAGGCAGAGAGGATCCAAAAGCCTTAACATCATAGTTAATAGTCTCAGTTGCTGTAGGAAGCTGGATAACTCTGGTAGGAGTTGCCCTTATACCAAACAAAAAAGTTACAGTTAGCTTTGTATTGCTTCTTCATCAGTTTCAGCAGACATTTACTTCATTAGTATCCATTTAGAAAATAAACATGATTACTCTGGGAACACCACCTAAAGCAATAATTTGTTGTCTTCCTTACAAGTTGCTAGCTGTCATCAAATATTTTTAAAGAACTGACTTTGAATATTAATTACTCCACCAGCAACTAAATCACTATCCAACTTCTCTACATTCTGGTTATCTAAAGATATTCACAACATCAGGAGAAACTTTGCAGAAGCTCTGCCCTGACTGCAGGGCCTACTTCTACCCCTAGTTCTGACACTGCTGGGCAGTACACACCGTGCCACACTTCAAACACCCACGGCAGCTTGCATCAGACAGCACTTCTACTGTGCTTATGTTACTGTGGAGACCGCAGTTCTTATCTGTTTCATAATATAATTTATTAAAGTTGTTTTGTATCTTTCCCCACCTGCCCTCCCTGAAACAGCATAGGTTTGTCTTGTCTTTCGAACACGATTAAGTGGGCAAATTTCTCTGCTTTTAGAATTTCATGTCCTCTTTTTATTTTTCCTCACAAGTAAAGTGACCTCTCATACTTCACAATGTGAATGACAAAAGTTGATGCACAGCTAGGAGGCAATCCTGACACCCAGTTTGCAAAAATTAAGCAGTAGACTTGAAGTAAAAGTTTCCCAAAACGGAAAATGGTCAACCCTTTTTATCTCAACAACACAACAAATAGCTGCTCCTGACAAAAGAGATTAGGAACCCCCGAAACTGATCAGGGGTTCATGTTGTTATCTCAGTTTTGATTCATACGGAAGGGAGAAGACAAGAAGCTGGGGAGAGGGGAGAGTGGGTGCGAAATGCCTGAACTTTGACCATTTTATATTCTTTTTAAATCCAGAAGTTCCCATTATTTTCATATATCATGCATCATACAGTGATACACTTGAGGAACTCTCGAATTCAAAACCTACTAAGCGGTATTTACAACGCCGAACAGCGGTACCGTACATTTACAGCTTTAATGTACAGCCCTGTACTGCAACCTACACCGGTTCGAGCACCCAGCAGCGAGGCAGGGTCTGCGGACTCACCGCGCCGAGAGGGAGCCGCTCCGCCGCGCCGCCGGCGAGAACAGCACCGGGGAGGCGGCTGCCGCCACGACGGGCAGGCTCTTCTTGCCGCCCGGCCGGGAGAGAGGGCTGGGAGCGGCGCTGCCCAGACCCCTGCGGGCCGAGCCGCTCGGGGTGCGCGGGGAGGCGGGAGCCGACGGGAACATGGCTATGGCTATGGCTATGGCTGTGCCTGTGGATCAAGCTGCCCAAGCGACGCCCGGCCCGCGCTCCCGCCCGGCGCTGCCCGAGCGCGTCACCCCGGCGCGGGGCCTGGCGGGAAGAGACGGGCGGAGCCGAGCAGCGCCGGGAGGAGCCGAGCGCAGCTGAGACGGGAGAGGCCGAGAGGAGCCGAGCGCGGAGCGGCCCCTGCCGGGGAGCAGCGGAGACCCCGTGCCCGCCGTCCGGCTGCTCCCACAGGATGGAGGCGATACCGGGCTACTCCTCAGCAGCGCCCGCCCCCAGCGTCGAACTAAAACACGGGCTTGTCGCTCAGATATGCCGGAAGGTCATCCTGAAGATTTGCTTGGTCCTTCGGGACGTTCCCAGGAGGATTCACAAGCCTGGATTTGGGTACCATTCCT
The DNA here is from genome assembly GCA_013398175.1 of Climacteris rufus. Classification (NCBI taxonomy): domain Eukaryota; kingdom Metazoa; phylum Chordata; class Aves; order Passeriformes; family Climacteridae; genus Climacteris; species Climacteris rufus. The sequence continues at coordinate 1,789,701 of VZRZ01008641.1, forward strand.
CACCGGATTCAAGCGTTTAGCAGCTGCAGCAGGGAAGGGCTGGATATGCTCAAAAAGCAGCTGTTCAAAGACCATTTGGAAGGACGTGTTTTCCACTAACAGAGTTGTCTTGAGCGTTAAAATAGCCTGTGCCATAAGCCGTGTTTGTCCTCCAGTTTCCAATAAATAAAACCATATTCCATGGAAACCTTGGTATGTTTCACATCTATGGTATATAACAACCATGCACTACAACTATTCACTGGTACAGAAATAGATTTGAGCCTTCTTTCCTCATTGAAAGAAAATGCTCAAGGGCAGTGGTTTGGGTGAAAAAAGCTTTCAGAAAAAAGCTTTCAGGATCTACCACCTGCTTGGGGAAGAAGTTGAGTTGTATTACCAACAAAGCTTATCAATTAAGGTAAAACTAACTAAAAATAGAATACAAAAAAAAATCCCATAATTTTCCAGAAACATGTTCTTTGATAATAGAATCAGGGCTGTTAGGCTTTCTGTGTGGATATAGTCTAATATGACTGAACCCAAAGTGCAGATGAGATAAACTTGAGATGGTTCATCTGGCAGGACTGAAGTATGAGGCACCTGTAAGCTTCAGTGTTTTGTCTTTTTACATCAAGACCTTTCCTTTGATTTTATGTGAAAAGCAAAATGCCAAAATTCAATGGAGCTTCAACTATACTGTTACATTAATGTAGGATCCTTCTATATAATCTTCTTTATACCTATGATGCTAAATCATCATTTTACTGTCACTTCACCAAGAAAACAAACAAACCAAAGCAGGAAGTGCACACACAAACAAGCAAAGAGGGAAAAACCTGAAAAAAACCTCAAGCTGAAATCCACATTTTCCAACATCCAAGACTGGTGACATTCAGATTATTTTAAAAACTGAAAGCTCCTCTTCACATCTCATTCCTAAAATATTTAAGATGATGCAGCGTGAACAGTTGTTTTTTTACAGATTGAATGCTGTCCATACTCAGCTACGCCGCCGCAGGGCTTCCTTCTGCCGTCCCAGGGCTGTGTGCAAGAGCTCCATCTTCAGGAGAGAGGATACAACTCAACATTCAAATCTCATTTTCGACACAGAAATAATTTTTTATACGGATACCAGTTAGAGGCTTAACCAGTTCTTGAATGTCCCATAAATATCCCAAGGAGTATTTTGAGTGGTTCTAGCCCGAATAAAGTCTATTAACCACTGCACCGGTTCTGACAAACATTTGCCTTTCTGTAGGCCAGAGCTTTTGTGTAGCTTTTCACACTTCTCTGCAGGCTGTAATACCTGCCAGGACAACTCATGAACAAAGACATAGAACACCCTTTCAGCTCAGCTGCACGTAATTCCTGTAACCAGTGTAAATTCATGAATAAAGGGACTCCTTGAATCTCACATAAAGAGACATTACACGAGTAGGGATTAAGGATTCAAGCCCCTTTAAATACATTAACTGGTAGTCAACATTGAAATTAAACATCGGGTCTGTGGTATTTTTGGCATATCTTTAGTACAGCATATGCTTCTAGACAACCTATCTGCAGATAAAATTACACCTGGATGTAATTTTATTTTCATTCTCTAGTGTTTTCACTATATTCCACAAGGTGCCATTAATGGCACATTAGATAAACATTTTAAGCTTGCCCAGCACTCGGTATCTCAGCTACTGACAATAAGGTCTGGCAGCAATAAGTTTGCTAGCACAGATGAGTTTTCATGTGACCTGGAAAGTTTCTCTCTTTTTAAAATCACCCTGGGGGGTTTTGCATCTTCAGAGATTGTATTGAAAGAGACTCTTCAATTAGAAACATGAAACAAACTCTTCACTGCCAAATGTATCCTTCTGCAGCTATTCCACTTAGTGGAATGATGCTATTTTACTAGTTGTCCTGGAGAAGGTTTTTTACTAATTGTTTCTAATAAAGTACTTAGGCAAAACTCATTATTTCTATCACTGACGTGTTATTTAACAATACTTATATATGCCTTAGGAAAGGACAAAAACATATATGTGAGGGCATGTTCTTTAGGATGTCATCTTAGAAAGGAAGTGAAACTAAAGAAATGGGAAAATTGAAAAGGGAAACAAATGGATACATATTTCAGATTTTCCTATTATGACTTCATATACTAATACACTTTCTTTGTCCTTAGGTAAAGTCTGTTTTTTTCTTTGGTTGCCTTTTTTTGTTTGTTGAGTTTGTTTCTTTCTTTAAAGAATTTTACTCCAACTTAAGCTTTCATACTCTCTACAGTGTGTTTTTATATGTAATTCTCTGTAGGAACTGTAGATGGGGATCATAATCAAGTTCAGAACACAATCACATTTTGGAACAAATGGAAGGACAGTGCAGTGGAAGTCAGACAGAACTTTCAGAATGTGTTAGTGTCCTGCATTTTTTAATTCCAGCATTTTAAGTCTACTGACAAGCAAAAAAATGCACAAGTTCCTTGGAAAGAGAGAGACAACAATATGAAAATGGTAAGATTGTAATTTAATTACCCTTAAAATACTGAACTTACTTGAGAATGGAGCACATCTTTATACAGTGCATTACAGCAAACAAGATTCTAGACAGTCTCAAAGTACACAAAGCAGAAAAATCTATGCACTGAAATTATCTCAGTGTGACAGATATTTTTAAAAGTTACAATAGTTATTAAAAAGCTTTCAATAAAAAGTTTAAACACTTTTAAGTTTCAAAAGAATATTTTGTACATTTTGGAAAAATATAACATTTACTTTACACAACTGAAACATAAGTTATAGTCTTTGTAGTTTCTAAGTTTCTATTATTCATACATTCTCTCATACATTTTCTTTTAGTATATCCTTTTCTCTGGATGGTAAATCCAATGCAAAAGTATCACTATTCTGAAGAAAAGCTTGTTTCTGCATTAGTTTCCTGAAAAGTCCATTTGGATTTGCAAGTAGTTCCTCGTGTTTTCCACATTCCAGAATTTTACCCTGGCCAAGGACTGCAACAAAATCAGCATTTTGAATAGTAGACAGACGATGGGCAATAATTAGGACTGTCCTTCCTTCCATCAGCCGGTCCAGAGCTTCTTGCACCAGGAATTCATTTTCAGCATCCAAAGCACTGGTAACAAATGGGGTGGGCACAGGAGAGAGGAGGTTATTTGTTATTTTGAGACAGGCTGGGTTTGTGTGCATTAGGCTTATTTTGCCAAAACTGCAAACCCTCTCTATTGTTGGTGAAGATGAACCACTGGAACTGCAGGAAGGTTTCATGAATATGCTTAGTGCTCATATCCAAATTAAAGGCATTACATATTCTCAAATGCAAAAATAAACATGGAAAAATAACACTAAATTAAGTCAGTGAAAAAAAAATCAGTTACACTGCAGAATAATCATCTCTCTTTTATACTAGGATCTAAATTTAAACTAAAGATACAAAAAAGGTTTAAGTAGATGTTTCAAAATTATGTTACATATTACAAATTTAACTCCATGAAAAATCACAACACAATGTAGCAATTATCCTTTCTGCTTTGCATAAACAGCTTTTATCACAGGTCTCCTAACCGTGTCACACATTCTAGAAGGCACATTCTTTTTTGTGGGTGGAGAACAATAAGGGGCTAGATAATTTGTGCAAGGACATGCAGAGAAAGAAAGAAGAACAGCTCCCATATCTGAGTTTTACAGGTACATAATTTCTAAGTTTCTATTTCTTTTCTTTCTTACCTTGTTGCTTCATCTAACAGAAGAATTTTAGGATTCTGAAGAAGAAAGTAAAATTGGTTATAATAATAATTAAACAATATCTGAATATTTGTATCACTAGAGAACAGGATTCATATAGTTTAAAACTCCAAGTAAGAGTACTTTCTTCATCAAAAGAACTGAGTTTCATTCAAAGCTTTACTTTTAAGAAATATACATGATAAGAGGACAAAACAGAAACAACACTCCTCCATCTTCAAATTTTCCAGACTAAAGTAGCAGAATACTATTTCTGGATAACCATTTGAAAGATACAAACCAAAGGTGAGAGATGATTTTTAAGGCATTCTTGGCAGCACTGTGGTCAAAATTCTACATTCTATTTACTGCTCTTATGAGGATCTTTCACAGAGGCTCAGCTATGCTCTGCCTGCAGTCAGTCTGCTGTATAAAATCATCTTAGTAACTAAAAGTAACAAAACCCTACCAACAAGCATTATTTCACCCACAGATAAAATACATAGTACTTAGGAATGAGCATGTAAGAATTTCTCCCAATTAAATTGTTTTTTAAAAAATTGCCAGCACTCAAATCCCTTAGAAGAATTCACTTCTGAATTACAGTACATAGCCCAAACTTCCTTGCTAAAGCTGAGAGTAAAAGCTTTAAACATTATTTGGGAGAGAAGGGACTCTACTGCACCTCCAACTGCCCCAGTATATCAACTACTCATTTATTTTTTACAACCTTTTTTCTTCCACAAAATAAAGTCTCTAAGTGAACTGTATAAAATGTGTAACTTGAAATACAATTAGCTTTTCAGCATTTGTGGTAAAACAGAACTGGTATAATGAAATTCCTAATGATCTAGCAGAACTGGGCATGCCAGGATGCTACAGAGACTTGTGTGACATGAACATAAACTGGGTTCAGCAAGGATCAAAACTTCCAGCTGAGCATCAGCACCAGACCATCTTCCTGCAAGGCCCTGTGGCTGTCCCTGAACCAAACTCCCTGTCCTTCTGATACTCAGAAGCCTCCTCAAATTTGTGCAGCACAGAGCCTGCCCTGAAGCTAGGCCCATACCAAACTTTGAAGAAAAGCATGACACAACATTGTGCCTGAAAGATCATCTCATCCCAAATCCAGGCCACCTCCCCTCAAAGCTAAGACAAGGCATGTGAAGTGCTAGTAAATGGCAACCCTGGAAAATTAACCTATGAATGAGATCTCTACACAAAGTGTCATATATGAGTTTATTAGCAACACATTCTTAAAGTCTTCCTTCATCCTTGACCTCATCTTATGGAAGTGGGCATAATGCAATGATTTAACATCAGCCTTGGCAAGAACTATCAAAAAACATGGCTGAAAGATAGGAAGAAGCACTGACATTAAGTAACTTGTCATTTGTTAAGCTACCAGGTCCTTTCAAACTTCACTAGCACAAAAGGTACAATTTTCCTTTTTTTTAAATATTTTCCTACCTCTCCCATTGAAAGACCTCCTTTTTAATCCTTCCTGCCTTCCTCCAAAAAGTAGTTCAACAGCAGTTTGGATGCTGGCTTACCTTGAGCAGAGCTCGAGCAATCGCAATTCGTTGCTTCTGTCCACCTGGGAGGAAAAGAAAAAATCAGTAAACTGAAACAGGGAAACAGATATCAAGTAATTTTAACTGGGATTAACAGAAATAGACCCAGGTACTTTAGGGGGCAATGGGGGTGAATGGGGTATTCTTTTAATACTTACAACAGGCTATGGCTTGGAGAAAGAAGTGGTAATAAAAAATAATGGAATTTTTGCTTCACTCTATACCATCAGGATTTTTAAAATAAGCAACATAAAGACATACCTGAAAGCAAAATGCCTTTTTCTCCAACTACAGTGTCAAACCCATTTGGAAAATCTCTGATAAAACTAGCAGCATTAGCTATTTCAGCAACTTTCTGAATCTCCTCTGCAGTCACAGTAGAAGGATCCTCTGCACCATAGGCAATATTTTCAGCAATAGAACAGGAGAAGAGAATTGGTTCCTGACAAATGCAAACACATAACTAATATGGTAGATCTGTAATTATATGCATATATTGTCTATACCTCAAATAACATATGACCCCACTTATAATATGCATACAAAGAATATGTAAGCTGGAGTTAATAAAATTTAAAAATAATAAAAAACCTCCTCCCCTAACACAAACATGAACAGTTTAAAACAATTGAAAATTTAGTTGCTTTTTCAACTGACAAAACATAACTCTCAATACCTAATATTTTAGGAAGAGTTTAGAAAGACCTATACATTCAAATATCAAAAACCTTCCTTTGTACTTTGCTACATATCATCATCATCATCATGGCAGGTATGGAGCACCTCTCCTGTGAGGGCAGGCTGAGAGAGATGGGGTTGTTCTGCCTGGAGAAGAGAAGGTTCCAGACAGACCTGATTTTGGTGTTTCAGGACTTAAAGGGGGGCTATAAGAAAGGGGGACGGACATTTTAACAAGGCCTGTTGTGAACAGGACAAGGGGTGATGGTTTTAAACTAAAAGAGGGGTGGTTTAGATTAGATACAAGGAAGACTTTTTTATGAGGGTGGTGAAACACTGGAACAGGTTGCCTAGAGAAGTGGTGGATGCCCCATCCTTGGAAACATTCAAGGTCAGGCTTATTCAAGGATGAGGCTCTAAGCAACGACATCTAGTTGAAGATGCCCCTTCTCAATGCAGGCAGATTGGATTAGGTGACATTAATTTAAAGGTCCCTTCCAACTCAAACTATTCTATGCTTTAGAGTAATGATGATTCTTTTCTTAATCTCTACACAAATTTTATGGCATTTTGCCCATTTAATTGATATTAAAGCTTGCAACAGAGACCTAAGAGTTAGGACAAGTGATGTACAATGAGAAGATGTCTGAAACAAGGTAAGTGAACTCTGTTTAAAAAAGAGAGACATGCTGTAGTATCAATACTTCTATAGCTATAGTATGGACCTACTATAGTATGGACCTCCTACTGCTAATTCAAATGGAATACATTCATTCAAAAAGAAAAGTACTAACGTGCCAACAGGAAAGTCATTCTTGCACAAAAGCTTTTGGTGGCATTATTACAAAAAGAAATTGTTTTGAAATGCAACAAATACCCACTCACCCTTATGCTTTTAACCAGAACATCAGCCTGACTGATTAAGTTAATTAAGTTAATTGCACTGTGAAGTATCTGGGGAGACGAGGGAATGAACATTTTACTTGGTGAAATAGTTTATTTTTAAGACACAACTGACTTCCAGAGTTTGGAGGTTGCTAGGGAGGTGGCACTATAAGAATAAATGCCAACTGTGCTGTATTTTCCTGCTTACTTAATGAAAATTAAGTTTTCCTGGAAACTACTCAGAGCACAGAAGGTCAGTTTTTTTAATGACTGTGTAAAATATGATTGTGTGACTTCCATAAATACAAAAGGCAATTAAGTGTTAAGCTTTGTTACTTTCTTCAACAAATTATAGCAAGCTTTAGGATGGTCATACCTATACAATTTACAGCAATGTACCTTCCAGTCTCCACACTTCTTCTAAGCTAACATTTTGAATCTCTGTGATTATGTAAAAACAGACTACAGAATTCTGGAACTAGCTCTAAATACTTATTTTTAGAACAAAGCATGTGCAACAACAGTTACGGTGAGATGGAAGGATTTCAGTGAGAAGCAAGATTATGTAATTTTAAAAAGGAAACTGAGGAAAAGCCAGTTGATCACACAAAATTATTTCATTCACTTGGGATTTTTTTTCTTCCTTACCTGACTTACTGTTCCAATCTTTGCCCTGAACCACAGTGGATTTAAATGACGGATATCAAAGCCATCAACGGTGATGGTACCTTAAGTTAAGAAACAGTAAAATCAAGTGTGTTTGACATACACTGAAAAGAGACTGAAAGAACAGCTGAGAATGACAGCCCCTGAAGAGTCACACACCGTGCTGGTGGATCAGAAATGCAAAGCTGTGCAGGCACCACCACACGGTAACCACACACCCCAGAGGGAAACACGGAGCTCAGGCACAGGAACCCCAACTGTTTGTAAGGTTTATCTGAGGTGCAAAGCATTAATTGTCACAAATGAGAGCAACACACAAAACATACCTGAGATAGGATCATAGAGTCGCAGCAGAAGGGATACAATGGTTGATTTCCCTGTACCACTTGGGCCAACCAGAGCCATAACAGAACCAGCTGGAATGGAAAGGCTAAAATCTTTGAAAATTGATGTTTCTGGACGTGTTGGATATGCAAATTCAACATCTTTGAATTCCAAAGCACCTCTGAATACATCTTTGCCTAATGTGATTCCCTCTATGTAACAAGGAATAAAATACAGAAACATGAACAGAAACAAAAAATTAGCTCAGTCCTCCTAGAACTTGCTTTACAGACACCCAGTAGAAATACCTATCTCCACATTCAATCTATGGATAGCTGCAAGCCACAATTCAGGACCACACTGGTTATATTTCAGCCACGAGTAAATCACTGTGGTACACCAATCGTTCCTAAATGCAATTTCAGGTTGCTCACCAGCACTGAACCTGTAGGCTGCCTATGGCAAGAGGGAAAATTTGCATCTTGCTAATACCTAACAACTAACAACAAGCACTTCTCATAGAATTATCTGAATTTTTAAACAAACTATAAACAATTAAAGCTTTGTCAATTAGGAGCAATGATATAAAATGGCATTGGTGAAGGCCAAAGTCCCGTTACCACAGAACACAAAAAGGTAAACATTGCAAATCATTTATTGCCCTTTCACCGAGCCACAAAAGTCACCTGAAACACTCTCCACTTTGAAAAAGAGCAGTTCCTGACATTGGAATAAAGCTGCTGCTAGGCTTGTTGCACTAACAGCCAATTTTTAGTTTTCCTTTTTCTTTTAAGTGGAAAGAAAGAAAAATTTACATTTATAAATAAATATAACTTATTTATATTTAATAAATTCAGGACAACAGTGTATTCAAATACCAATCAGAGGCCTAACTCTCAGGCATCAGTTTACTGAACCAAAAATTTCAGTTTGTGAAATTTTCCATGATTGAAACCACCATGAATGAACAACTATCAAAGTTAAATAAAAACGGCTTCTTTCTGGAAGACAGCATTTGATTTCAACAATTATCTTCATATCATTACTAGTAAAAGCTTATAAATAGTTAAGACAAAGAAACAAAATTTCTTCAAGCCCTGTTAAAACCCAGTTACACGTATCCATCCAAAGCAAACTAATTGGAGAGTGGGGCTGCATTCCCAAAGGACAAAGTTCCCACCAGTTTTGTGAAAACTGGCAGTACTAAAGCAATACCTGAGTCATGTTTGCTCATGCTAGAGAAACACAACTCAAACCCTTTATTCTCTTCAGATGCAGCACACAAGTAACTCCCAAACAGCCACAGCACATGGTGGCACATGCCAATGTCTGCTTAAACAGTAACTGTGGATAGGAAACACAGACACTCATCAACAGCAATCAAGATTTCACTAATTCTGCTGCTCCTAGAACAGATAATTTAGTTTGCTTTTCTTTTTCTCAGGTTCCTATTTCTTCTCCAGCCTTTCAGTTTAATGGTGGTAGCATTGAAATGGAAAAGGCAAGAGCATTCAGTTCCAGATTCCTTCCTTAGCTTTAACCTATGGACATAACATTGTAACTTTAATGTTTCCACAATGGCCAGTAAACCTCCTTTTGGGAAAAGAAATGTATTTGCTAAAGCCTTTGCTAGCAGCATAATCCTTATTATTACCACAGTAACAAATAATCAGTAATCTGAAGTCTTAGTTCCAGTTATTGCACAGTCTATTCCATAGCCTGAAACACTGAAATCTACTGCAATACAGGAAGTCTGCTACCACAAATCCTTCCTTTATCTATTACTATAAAAATATCTAAAAGCCACATACTAGTCTCTTGTTTGGATTCTAGACTCAAAAAAAAAGACATTATCATTTGTCCCTGAGATATTTGTTGCCACTAGCAACAGGCAAAGTTCTGCTAAAACAAAACCTTGCCCCAATAAATGAGGGAGAAATGTGGGTAGTACTACTGCAAAGAGGTGCAAATCATTCCGAAAGCAACACCTGCTGCACCTGCATCTCTCCCCTATCAGCTCAGAAGTCCCCCATCAGCTCTCCCCTTTACTTCCTTTTATTCCCCAGTCACGCCTCAGTTCCCAATTCCTATGGCAGAACAACTCAAAAATTCAGTTTGGCATGTGTTGCTGACAGGCCTCAAACTGTGTGTTTCCAAGCTGGGACTCCAATCAACGCGTCTGACTAAGGGCTGGTTTTCACTGGACCATTATGAAACATTTAAGCTTGAAATACTCTTACTGAAAACCACCTGGTTTTGAAAGCTTCTCTTTTCAGACTGATCATTTCTTAGCCATCAGAGATGAGCCTGGTAAACCTTTCAGTGGAAATACGAGACATGGCTATCTCAGAGGTCCTCCCTCCTCTCCGTTAGATGCACATCAGTCTAAAGTATTGCTGACCCATAAGAGAAAAATCAACCTTTAAACAGTAACAAACCAAGAACCCACCATTAAATGGAAGCTGGGGCTTTCTTTCAATAAGTTCCCAAAGACGTCCACCAGCACCTAGTCCTTTCATTAGCTCAGAATAAAAGGAACTTAGACCTAAACAAAAAGGAAAACAGTATTATGCATCCATATGGAATGGAACACACAGGAGAGATAAAATTATCATTATAGTTTTCAGCAACAGCATTCAAGGATCAGATGTGTAGGGAATCTTTTACTCCAACACACCGTTAAACATTTTTAGTTAAATCCTATCTAGTCTCATTTGAGAGCTACTAATAACCCTTATTCACCACTCTTATTTATATCTGTAAAACAAATCACTGCAGAAAAGAAAACATTAATGCACTTCAGCTTGTGCATGCCCTTTTTCATTCACCTGTCAGGAAGAACAGCACCCAACTTTAGCTTGCATCCAAAACAGCTTTGCATCCAACCAGCTATATTTCCAGATCATTCAGTAGAACAGAGCACTCTGAATGCTCTTCTTTGTCAGACAAGTTCACACTAGTACAGGGGAGCCTGACTGAATCAGCCACAGCAGAGAGAGGGCTCAAAACCTAAGGCTGAAGTGATGCTTTAGAAGGTGTGTGGAGAATGGACAAAGGAAAGAAATGTGTCTCCCATGTCAGTATGCTTCAAGCATTACTGGAGAAAGCAAAAGCTAAGGACGAGGCCTGCACACAGTACTGGGTCCCAGCTCTTAGCAGCTGTGTGAATCATCTTGGAGGTAGCTTGGCTGAAGGGCTTTCTAGCTGACAAACACAGAAACCAATGTAGAACCAAAAATGAAGTAATACAAAGATATAAAATGTCAACTTTCTTAATTTTTTGGTGTCTTTCAAAAGAAAGACACCAATTTAAAAATCTTTGAATTCCAACACAATAAACATACTTTTACCTTAAAATGCTTACAGTGTTAAGAGTTATTTCAGAAGAGCAGAAAAACCAAGGTGTATATATAAAATATATGTATACATAAATTTATACATATATACCTAAAATAGGTTTACTGGTTTATTTTTGCAGAGCAACAAGCCCAGCTCAAGGCCACTAGTCTGTAAGTGTAGACAGGGCATTTCATCACGCTGCTGCTGAGGACTATCTGAAAGCTTGCAACACAACACACTTGCCATGGTGAGCAGCTGCCTGCTTGGAAAAAAAGAGCCAAAGTATCTACATCCTAGAGCAGGGCATGGCAGGGGAAGGAATAAGCCCAGAGCAACTTCAAACTCAGACACTGAGGTTAGCAAATTCACAACCATTCATAAAAAAAGCATTATATAATACGAAGAACAAATACAAATTAGAAACTGTTTTTAATTTTCATAACCCATGTTCCATGTTTGGTAGAAAACACAACAAACTTACAACAAAAAGGGGCAAAATCACAGATTATGCAGTGAACTTCACAGTTCATTGCATGAACTCCTGTATGAATTGAGGATGACATATATGGGGCAGACTTAGCACTTGGAAGATTTATAAGCCTTGTAGGCATCTAGGAAGACAAGCCTCTTGTGGCAAGACACCTCTGCTTCAGAGTCCCCATGAAAACGACCTCTGTGTAGAACTGCATTGTATAATAAGCTGAAGTAGAATTTAAAAATATGTTTTTATTGGAAATAAAAGTTAATACAATGACATTTTTAGCAGTGCTTCTAACCCTCATTTATTTAACATTAACTTGTTCCATGTTTTCAAAGTGCCACGTATCTCTCCATTGACCAAATTTCAATTATTTAAGCAGAGAAGAAAGGGGTTTGGTAGTTGGAATGGGTGCCACTGGAATTTTGATATACAAAGAAGCAGATTTTGTAAATTTTGCCCTCAGGCACATCTTTGTGCTTCCTACAGTATCAGGCCTAGTCTTAAAAAAAGAGCAATACAGGCAAGCTGCATTACCCTCCCTGTCTATCACAACTAACAGACTCTTTTTAAAGAAGAATGCTTCCAATAAATTGTCAAACTTCCAAGCACCTTATCTTAATTTTTGCCTGTATGCAGTGATGAAGACACCTCTGTCAAAAAGATGAACAGCTTGTTTCTGGGCCAGTAGATTACAGAGTGTGAGCTTCAAGGAGGAGTCAGTCAGTAAGGAAAACCAGAAGGTTAGCACCAAGTGCAGTGTTCTGCTGGCACTTTGTTTACTCTTCCAGTTCAGGACACTCTATACTGAACTACAGCTAAATTCTATGTGACTTTCTAAATAAGGCATGTTTAAGACAGACCCACATATTCTATTTCTTTACATAATACATCAAGTACCTTAATTGAGGCCTAAAGAAAATTAAAGTCACATGTACACATAGAAAAAAAACAACCTTTCTTCTGGGGAAAAAGAAGGCTCATATTAAGGTACAGATTATTACTTTCATTAACTTAAAAAAAATATTTATTGGGAAGTTCACTTGGAAGAGACTTTCTAAGAAAGCCAGATCTTTTAAGAGCTTCTTTCCTCCCACCCTCATAATGGCTGTAATGCTTTGAAGTGAAGAAAATCTAATTTCCCATTCCATACCTCCAATGCTTATTCCAACCCAGAAAGCATACATTAGGAAAGATGAGAGTTCACCAACTGTCATGTATGCACTGCCCATTAGTAATCCTCCTTTGTATAATACTGAGAGAACAATTAAGTTTCCAGAAAGGCCAGTCTAGGGAGAAAGAAGAAAAGGCAGATTTTGTCACATACATCTTAAATTTCATCCTCTGAAATGTTTCAGAATTTTCCTTGTAATAAAAAGAACTCTCACACTATAGGTATCTAGGCTTTTGGAGGACTGAGGTAAATTCAACAATTCTAAAGTAAACCCAGACAACAGCCAGCCAAACATCCAGTGGCACTGTGCTATCCAACAAGTGTTCAAAAAGCAACCAACCCTTTTTTCGCTTTTTTTCCCCAAGATGGAAAGGAACACTAAACATTATTCTCAACCATCCTTAACGAGGAAGAATTGATAGTCTGCAGTTATGTTCCAGTTACAGAATTCGATTAAACAAACAATTATGGAAAATTGCAAGTCCAAGCCTCCCTCCCCCACCTGTGCACTCCCCAGCTTCCTATGCATTGATGCTCCTCTCGTCGGGGAGCCAAACCTCTGAAATACCAACGGTAGGGGAAGGCTTACGCTGGTTTAGTTCCTTGAATAGAAGGTGTGGTCTCAGAGAAGTAGTTCCAAACTATGGGGTGTGGGGCAGCAATAGAGGCTTAAAGTGACTTTATCATACCACTTTATCTTGAGATGCAGTTTCACAGCAATTTAGACTGATTTAAGTCCAGTCTTCCCACAGTTTTATGTAGGTTAAATTTATTCTCAATCATTTATTTGCAGATTTCTAGCTACAATAATGAATTTTAAAATAATTGACATTTTGCATAACGTGGTTGGTTTGCTTTCATTAAAATGTACTTACTGCTCCAAAGAAACCTGCCCGAGCTAGTGCCTCTTTTTTAGCCAGCTGTAGCACATAATCAACTTTATTTGTGTACTTCCCCATTTCGGCCACTTCTTGCCCAAAAGCTCGAACTGTTCTGATGTTTCCAATACGCTCTTCAGCTAACTACATTAAGGCAAAGAACAAAACAGATACACAGAGAAACACAATTTGAAATGTTCACAGTGAAGAACATGTGAAAGTTAAACCAGTATCACTAATCTACATATCTTTGAATAGCACTGGAAAATTTCTCATGCCTTCCTCTCCCCACCCCAATCCCTTTTTTAAAAATTCTATTAAGTTAAAAGTAAACTGCATGCCCAGGCAGTTTTAAAAAAAACCTCAAGATTGTCCTAAGTGCTAGCAGAGACAGAAAAATACAGAAGTAGGATTAAAATTTTGATGTGAATAACACCCATAGGGAAATTACTATTCACAATAATCTGCAATAACAGTGGGGGAAGGGAAAACATAAAGAATATTCTGTTCCACACTGAATCATGCAAAAAGGCCTGCAGTTATTTCCTAAAACAATCCCACTCATTTGATCAAAGCAACACTGGGAATTAATTTAGCCCTACTACTAATGTCTCATTTCAACTCAGTATTTTAGTTCAGCTTCTAAATAGCAAAGTATTAATTCTAAAATACCTCAATTGTAACACATTACACTCCATTGTTAATGGACATTGTGATGGTCTTAGAAAAAACAACATCCCCTTTTGTAATTAAAAGCATGATATAAAAATATAATTCTCTTTCTTCCATCCCCCATTCAACCTGAAAAAGTGAATGGAACACAACAATTGCTGTTCACATGAAGCCCCACACCTGGTTTACAAAGGCATGAGCTTCCTGCCAACACAGTATGAGGCAGACAATCAGAAGAGGGCTAATCTTCCTTTGCACAGTCAAATTGCAGAAGTTTTGCAAAGGCTATCCCAAGTTTATAACAGCTGAGAACTGTGACTATTTTAACTAGAGCTTCCCTAATTATATTTCTGTGTTCTATAATGATGTTTCCCCACCCTCAGCCTTTGAGGAAAAGGTCACCATCACTACTGTTCTCTGACAGCGCTTCGGAATATTTTGGTGCAGAAAGCAAACACAATGAAGGGCCCTCTACAGCAGCCTCTAAAGAAACAACAGATTCCTCTACTTTCCTCCCAGATATCTGGGTATGTACTGAGGTGTTCAGAAACATTTGAGAAATAAGCCCCATAAACCTTTAAGAGCTAACAGTAAGGTCAAGCATCAGGGATGCATTCCAGAGAAGGACTTGCTAGCAAAGGAAGCATCCATCTAGGATGCTTCTGACAGCTTCAAGCTCATGGCTGTAATCCAAGAAAAGTGTTTTCCAAACTCAGGTACCAAATTACACAGGACTTCATAGGCTGATGTTTTAATGTATTCACAAAGCTAAAGCCTAACTTCCTTATTGTTTCCTACATTTCCAATTCTCCAGGCCTAGTGTCTCTGCATTATATTGTTGCAGACAGTGGAAGCATGGTTTTTTTGAGATCTATGAATAAGTGCTACTGACATTTACCTTTTGTACCGTTCAAGTGCAAAACCACAGCGTCAGCAATGAACAGTACAATTGTCTTCAGAAGTTCTGAAACTTCAGAGATATTAATCTAAATATACTAGAGCAACTTTGAAGTTAACTAGAAAGCCTCTGTTGAAAGGTTACCTGTGTTGCTTCTGCAAGAGAATCTTGGGTCATTTTAGTAAGTTTTCGCAAATATCTTCCATAAATGACAGCCAGGACAGCCAAGGGTGGCACAACACTCAGAACAAATGCAGCAAGGCTAGGGGACACAAAAAACTAGAAGGAAAAGGTATTGTCAGAGTTTAGCATTCTGATTAAAAATAATCCCTGGAGTACTGAAGTGCAACTTCCCTTGCTACTTTTCTAAAACTAGCAGGATTGTAATTTAGTGCTGCCATGCTTTCATTTATCATGTTTTCCTTTTTTCCAGGCAAAATATCCATTCTTCCACAGCATTTGGGAAGTATCCTGTGGTTAGAACAAAGGATTACAAACAAAGTGGTCTGGACTTAATTTCTAGCTTTCTTGTTGGTTCACTGTGTGGTCTCAGTCAAGCATCTTAACCTACCAGTAAACAGGGCTACCAGGAAATCTCTTGGGGATGCTGAAAGACATAAGCTATTATACAGTTTCTAAAGTGCTTTCACAACTATTAAATAGATGGTGTAATACAGCAAGTTTAAGCAGAGAAATGTCATACAGTACTTCTGGGTAACTGAGGAACAGATGGAGTCACCAATACTCCCTAGCACCCATGAAGGGTGGAACAATGTATTTAATGTATTGCTGCAAACCTTATCACTTGTAACAATCACCATCAAAGCTCTTAAACAGGTTCTCTTCATAAGATTTATTGAAATTAGATATGTGTTTTAATTTCAACTTGCATTCCGTATTGAAAGCAAAAATCTCCAGAAAAATTAAAAATCAACATAATTGACAGGCCTCATAATTATTTCATAATAATACCTTCTTTCTGGGCAAGCTTTTATAGTACACCTCTCATGGCAGTATTTCAGAGCATTCTATAAAGTTATATAATTTAATGTGTGGTAAGATAAAACCTTAGACTTTCTTTGTAAGAGAGTACAGAAAATCATAACTCTTATCAAAATATTAAAGCTTTATAGTGGAAACTTAACAGTTTCTTATAATGTCAATATTGGAAGTTTATTTTTATGAGGAGATTTTTTGCTATCTGTTTTTAACTCCGAGTAGACAGTAGAAATTACTACACCTTCATTCAAGATAATTGCAACCAATGCATCTTTTCTCAGATAAGCATAAAAAATCAATGCCACAAAAAAACATCAAAAGAAGTCAGATTTTCATGTAAACCAACTGACCACCAAGGAATATTAACTGATGCACTGCACTGAAGCCTTTATTAACAAGCTCCCTACACAAATATATTCTTTACTGACAGACTAAAGCAGAAAGACTAATACTTGTGAAAATCCTCTACATTAATTAGATAGGCAGTGCTGCCTTTGCTCACCCAGGCTTAACCAGAATCAACCAACTTTAATGACTTTCATATCAGGCCCTTTACACCCTATTTTTCCTATAGCCATGGGAACATTATCACTGATTTTAATATCTGCAGTAAGAATGGAGGTAATATATTTGCCTAGTACATTTTGCTTGATAACTTTGGGTAGCAACAGTAGTTAATTTCAAGCCCTTATCCTCCAAATTGTACTTGTGAGTAAACATGGAGTGGCTACAGGCACATCACCTATTGCAATAATCCATGCATCTGGTGTAAATAACCAGTGAAATAATCCAAGAGCACACAATTGTTCCTGGACTGACTCCCATTCACACTCACTCACCTAATAAAACTGAAACAAATGTGAAACTACAACAAGTGTCGAGCAGGTAAGAGCCCACCATACCATCATTCCAACCCCCACAGAGGCTTGTGCTCCTGCCCTGAGCCCATCTGAAAGGTTTTCAGTCACTGAGCGGCCCAAGAGGGCTGTGTCTGAAGATAAGCGGTTTATCAGCTCTCCCGTTCTCGTCTTGTCAAAGAAAGC
This sequence comes from Climacteris rufus, assembly GCA_013398175.1. Lineage (NCBI taxonomy): Eukaryota > Metazoa > Chordata > Aves > Passeriformes > Climacteridae > Climacteris > Climacteris rufus. The sequence goes on from VZRZ01008641.1 coordinate 1,807,022, forward strand.
GGTTTCTTGCTTCAGAATAGAGGAGAACATGGTTGCTCTCAAACGTTTCACAATTCTTTGTCCTGTCAGAAACAGAAGGCAGTCAAGCATGGCACACAGGCCTTTAAACAGACACCAACAATAAAAAAAATCACAGGATTGCACAGTGCTGAACGGGGCACATTACTGGGTTTGAATACACCCAAAAAGAGTCTGGTAAGATCTTTAGGATCTCAATAACAGTAAATAGAAATGAACAATCATTCCATCATACTTATCTTGGCACTATTAGTTTACCTCTGCTCTGGTAAAAAAAAAGCTACTGATTCCATGAGGCTCTCTTGGCCATTGCCAAGAATTTAAGATCATTAGATATCCTGACTGCAAAAAACCCAAGATGACTCTCAGTACCACTTTTCCCTGTTTTTACCTGCAGTCTGCATGAGGTAGACACGAGTAGCATTAGCAGCAGCACCACATAAAAAGATTCCACTCAGCAAGGCACACAGGCTGGTCAGGCTGTCAGTGAAATCCTCACTGGGATTTGTATAAATAATGTCAATAACTTTCCCCATAAAGAAAGGGGCCGACATGGTAATGACGCTGGAAACTGCCAGAAAGCCAACAGCAGCTGCAAATCAACAAGGAAAAAGAAAGTTATTCTGAGCTTACAAGATCATTAATAGTACAAATAAAATGATTTTTCACTCGAAATTTCTATTAAGCTTGTGAGTGCCAACTGAAATAATCAGCACTCTCACACCTGGTTCTGAAAGGGGTATTTTAAGTCACTGTATAAATTAACAGCACATTTTAAGACCCTGAAAGCCTCTGGATACAATCACAGTCCTGGAATCACTTCTCTTGTCTAATCTTCAACAGCACTATCCAATGAGGTTAACTTTTCACAGACGTCACCTTTAAAGAGCATTAACAGTTACCAAATTCTCACACACAGTCTTTCAACTCCTGTTTGGCTTGGGTTATATTATTCATGCTTGTTACTGTATGAAAGCTTCCAGTTGTCTGTTTTTCGAGATAACAATGGAATGAAGTAAAGATCTGATCTGAGAACCATTTAAACCATGCAATTTTATTGGGGGGAGAAGAAACCAACAAAAAAATTTTGGTTTCCCCTGGACTGATAAAATTTATAAGCATTCATTTTGTTTTACTCTTTACTATTGTTGGTCTAAGAGAAAAATAGCGTAAGTTTTAATTAGAAGTACATCTGTTGATAAGCAGAGCTCTTGAATTCCAGTTGCAGGATCACCCATGGAACAACCTGTGTAGCTGTTTAAAAGGTGCCTCACAAAGTATGAAAATCACACTGGATGGAGACTTAGCCTGTTGAACTTAAATCGTCAAAGAAATATCTGGAGCCAAGAACACAGTTTAATTCTAAAAAAGCAAGCCAAGCTTGGAAGGCTGAGAGCTAGAAAAAAAACACAACTTAATTGAAAACTGAACAAACTTGATGTGAAAACCACTGAACCACAACAAACGATGACATTTATACAGCATAATTTTCCAAGAGCCAACCACACACTTAAAGCAACCTTTCATAGCATTGCTACAAAACTACTAACAGACAATGGTTTTGCAGGCAAAAATATACTGTGCTGAAAGTCCTGAAGTTGCCTGACTTTTAGTTCCATTCTACTGAGTTTCTTGTATCAGTTCTATGATGAAGACAGCAGGCAGCCTCCCAGCAGCACACTGCTTTAAGCAATATTTCTAACACCTGACACAGACGGTTTCATGCCTCTTACCACCTTCACACACATGCAGAAAGCTTTGTTTCAGTTTTTACTTGGAGTGTAAATATAGCTGTGTATTTATAAGGAATAATTCAGGGTTCAAAAAAGGCATACCTGCAGCCTATGCTTCTTATTCAAGATGTGTCTGCAATCTTTCCCCTGTGTTACACTCAGGCCAGCAAGCATGTGAAAGACAAAGGATTTGGATCTTTAACTTGAAGCTATAGAAAGTATAAGAAGCCAGAGCAGAAAGGAAAAAACTTCCTCCTGCAAACTTACATGATCCATGCTCTAGGCATGTCTCATAAGGATATTATATACTAGCTAAAAATTCATGAATGACCCTACCAACAGGCTGGCAGCACTGGTATATTCAAGCTGTGAAGCAGCAGGGAAAAATCCAACAAAAACCAGGTCATTTCCTGTCAGGAAGAGCTGGTTTGTCTACAAGGCAGCTGGAGATGGACAACAGCATTGATTATAAGCACAGTACTGCATGGCAGCTCAGTCTCCATTAGCCCAGACAATTTCTCAGTTAAGGATGGAACAGAACATATGAACTGCAGATATAAATATTCACAGAAGGAAGAGGACTGTATGGCTAAAGCCCATATGTTTCTGTCCAGTGGCTTGGTTTATCTTCAGCTCTTCTTCATTCAAACTAGCATGGGTTTCACAGTAATTACTCGCAACAGCTGGAAGTAATTCAGCATTAACTGAATGAAAAGCAAACACTAGTACCTAAAGCATACTTAAAACTATTGAACTGAACAATATACCTGTCTTTATTAATTTAATCACAAATCACATACAAAATAAGGTTCCTAATTGAAACTCTCATGTTGATTCTACCAGCAGACCAACTAAGAAATAGCACAGTTGCCAAGTGGCTGCTCTTTTTTGTTTCTTTGATTGTTTGTTTCAAAATACTGACTAGTTGAAAAAGTAGGAACCAGCAATCACTCATTCCATCTCCTCATTCAAAGGAGCTGTCCTGGTGATAACTGGCTAACTTCGATGTGTTCAGCAACCAGATATGAAGACACTTCAGTGACACTGAAGGTTGTTACTGATAGAAGAAAAAGGTCAGAGTAAACTCTGTAGTGTTAGTTTCACATGGCTTACTCTGTTACCCAGAAAATTATGTCAAAAAAAAGAGCGTATTTTGGAAGCTTTTTAAAGCAAGTATTTTTTTGTAGGCTAAAAGGTGACAATAAAGAAAATGTGAGACAGATCAGTGGAACCACGACTTCAAAGTGGCAACAGAAGCAAAGACAAGGCAAGCTGGCTGCAGCAGCAGCTGAGCAGCCCTCTTAGGCAAAAATTTTGCTTGTCCACTTGCACAGAAATCCAGATTGCTGCACAAAGTGATGCGTTTATCACTATTAAGATCAACACACTCTCTGGTAAGGCTAACATGGGCTTGCTTCTTGACAGCAGACCTGCAACTTTGTTTGAGGACAAGTGACTGGTTGCCAACTGATAAAGCAGGATGTTTACAAGCAATAACTAAGCAGAGCTATCAGAAACCTCTCTTCAGAACGTGGACTAAGGGACTCCAAAAAGTCATCAATTAATTTTGTACACACAAAAACACCACCAAGAGAGCAAATGTTTCTAATATTGCTGGTTCTTACCAGAGCATCCTTCTCATCCATTTTAGTATGTGGAAGTGTACAAAGTCAAAAAATTACTTGCAAGCCTGTTTGGAAAGAGGCTGTTTTAAAGACAAATACATAAGGATTTTATCTCAGATTAATTAAGATCATCCAAGCCAATCAGGGATGAAAGACTGAAAAATGAGGTATTGATGATATTTGGCAGTGCACAGAAACCCAACAACAGGTCACAGTGGCTAGTTTTTACTATTCCATAAGCTATGAATGTTACCTCCTGAAATCTTTTAAGTATTGCAATGGTTTCATTTAAATATGGGGGGCTGGCAAGTCAGAAGTAAGTTTTGCATCTGTGAGAAGTATCCTTCTCCCAGTAATTATGAACGTCTGTCCTTTACCAGTTATCTGTGCAGTTTTATTTCATTCATGGGGAATTTTTAAGCTCAACACTGTCTGGCTTTCCACAAGGGCATTAAGAGTGAGGAATAAAATCTACCACATTATCATGTGCATGCAGAAAGATCAGGCTCTCCAGTTGCTCTTTTATGGGAGAAAGATGCACAGGTAAATTTCATATTTGTTGGTTAAGTAAAGTCAATTTCCTTATGGTGGACCCGGGTCCACAAAAATTTTTTTCGCTTCATATAGGGACACTGAAGGACTGGTATCAACCCTGCAAAGAGTCAGCTCTGCAAATAATTATTTCAAGATAAAATCTTCTTCCAGAGTATACTGCAAGCACTTAAGGATGTTTTGTATAGTTCTAGGTTAGGTACCAGTGGTGTGGTTTTCTCTCTGTGTAAACGTAAACTCATACATGACATCTGCACTGCACCTACTATTATACAAGAACCTCTTAGAGCCACCCTCCTTGCATTGTTAAGAACAACTGTGATACTGTGCCCAGAAAAAAAATTACAGTTCACCAAATGTTAGAAAGTAACAACTCTAGGTTTGCAGGAGAGAGTAGAGCTCTTTTTTTTTACCGTGCATTTAACATTAAAGCATTTACCTTGTTCATATTTGCCTTGTAAAGAAGACAGTCTTTATGTCAGACCAACCTGGTTATTACTCCTTCTACCTCCACAATTCACACAAATAATGCAGCAACAACATTCCCCAAAGAAATGAAGCTCTAAGCACCTAACTAATCATAGTGATACAAGCAGCTACTGTTTCTGCAATGTCTTACTGAAGTAGATTTGTTAACAGATCTCCACCAGTTTAAAACAAGCCACCAATTAGCCCCAGAAAAATAAACTTTCTGTGATAAAGCTACAAGACTGCTTGGACCTTCGGTATTTCATACCAAACATTGACAAAATCAGAAGAAAAACAACAAAAAGCATGTAGCCTACATTTTTTGGGCACACTGCACATAAGAAAACAATCAGTAAGTTACCCCTACATATATATATATATATATATACACACAGGAATTATGATTTTAAAACCACAAGACTTGCCGTCAAAAAAATCAAAGTACATCATCACCTGGTGTAATTTCAAAGCACAGAAAAGTCCAATTATGAATAAGACAGTGCTCTTCTGACTTAACAGCAAATTTTAATCCCTAGGAAAGCAGCTATTACAAATTTGCCAAAGATTATCAAATACAACTTATAAAATACCATGTCTTGAACATCTCTAAAAAAAGAGTTGTGTACAAAATAAACCTTCTTACTCAGTGCACAGAAAGTTTAATACCGGGAAAGGGCACACTTGGCTATAGGATTAGAAATTTCAGAGTTCCTTGTGCTTACTTTACCATTCAATAGAACTATTGTTTGCTTCGAGTGTGGTTTGGATAAAGTGAAACAGACAGATTCTCACGGGGAGAAACAAGGAAGAAAGAGGAAATAAAAGGGATCATTTTGAAAAGGCATTTTTGTGGTTTCACACATACACAGCAGGATTTAATAATTTCAACAATGGCCCTGTCCTCCTCCCCAGGAACTGAATTCAACTGAAGATGCAGATTTACCTTACCTGACTACACCAGATCAGCCAAAGAACTCCTACAATTACAGCTCTCCTTTGGTAAATCTGGAAGGTATTACAGGATTTACAAACTCCTGATATCACTACACAAAACTGGTGGGTAACAGAGTGAACTCCCCCCATAGTATTTAGGCCTCTTTTTACCACTTTAATTACAAACAACAAAATTTAACACATGTCCCATTTAAAACCTACTCATAGCTCTACCCCGCTCTAGAAGTAACTGGACATGGAACATACTACACTGGTACTGTTTCTTGTATGACAGTGGATACATTTATTTTCATTCCCCAGAGCCTCCAGGCCCTGCAAAGAGCGAGATGTGACCAGGGAGCAGGTCACCTTCACCTCTGTACCTGCGCCTCATCAGCTGACAGCACTTCCCCCGTGCACCAAGATGGGTGAAGCTAATCTTGCTCAACTTCCTCATAAATCACCCTCTGCTCCCACAGTCTACAACTACTTCCACAACTACTTCACCTTCTGTGACTTTGGATTTCAGCGTGCAAGGAGCAGACAGACTATGAAAACTCGTGCCCCGTGCAATCACAGAGAAGGTACACAACACTCCACAGTGCTACTGCTACATCCCTGTGGTACCAGCCACTGGTCTTATAAAATTCCCACAATCTGGAAGAGCTCAACCTTACTGCAGGATAAAACAGCACCTTTAACTCTCTGAAGAGACCCCACAGCATTTGCTTACTTGTTATGTAGACTTGAAGAGGAAATTAAATGTTTTACCCTTGGTTCGTTGTTTCATATAATGAAACCATTAACCTTCCTCTTTTTTTGAATGCAGGAAAACCAGAGATACTGAGTTTTTAAGGACTAGTACAAAGGACTAGTTTTTTAGGACTCAGTACAAAGCTGCAACAGGAACAAAATGCAACATATTTTAACATATTTTAGATGAAATTTCCCTACCATTTTACCTATATTTTTTATTCTTGCACTCTATAATGACCAAAAGCATTTTCCTTGTTAGCTTTTCCACCCTCCCACTTAATTACAACAACAAAGGTTTTCCCTTAAGTAGGGTGTCAATAAAGAAGAATTTCACATAAATTCCTTCCTCTCCCTGAACCAAGACCAACAGAACACTGAAAAGCTGTTAATACATTTCCATAATTTTTCCACCCTCATGACTTGATGTCATCAAGTTGTTGTATTAGGGTTTTTTTAAACTTTAATTCAGGCCATTTTGTTATCTCAAAAGACAAAGCTGCAAGTATCTGATTTTTAGTAACTGTGATAGTTGATTTACTTAGACAAAACCATCAGCAAACTGCACAGATTAAGGATACTTTGCTCTGTTTCAAAACATAATTACAAACAAGTATACCATACCCTGCCTGTGATAAACAAGCTGACAGCAGCTGCCCAGTAAAATGAACAAAATTAAATCTTCAGTTATTTAGAAGCCTTGGGTCCTAAAAGCCATCCTTTAAATAACTGATTTATTTACTTGATTAAATTTAAATGGGAAAACCACAGACCTTTAAAACTTCATTGTAAAATCAGCAGGTAGTCTAAAATTTATAAGCATTCATTTATATCCAAATTATTTTGGCTATGTAATACCAACATATAATGAAACTCAGTAAATACCCACTGTGAATAAAATCTAGTGCAAAGCGTTTTGTATTTTACAAACCACCTCTTAATGTAAGTCTAACTACCTCACCTCTCTTCTCTCAAACAGCATTTACCCTTTCCATGGGAACTACCTAAATTTTTGCAAAGGACTACAGGCCTCACACTGCCATGATAGTGCGCACACTGTCCACCAATAAAGATTAAAAAAAGCTTAAAAATCAAATCACATAATAATTTGACACTTTATTCCTAAATAATTGCTATTAACCCACGAGAAGCAATGTCAAGAAAAGTTCATTTATACTCTTTGTTGAAAATATTGGTGTTAAGGATACAGTGTATACAAACCACTTCACGATATAGACTCTAGAAAATAAACAGTTTTCAAAACATCTTACAAAAGTTTTAGGGGAAAAAAAAGATACTTGGAGATAGCATTTAAACTTATTTTTAAAAAATGCTTTGGATTCCCATTTTTACTTCATTCCATAGAGTCTCAGGCCCAAATTTACTGCAGGCAAATTGTGAAGCCAGTGCTGAACACGCACAGAGGCATTAGACAAATGGAACCGAGTTCTGTAACTTCCAAAACTTCCGCCTTCCCTTCAAAAAACGAACAGATTAAGTGATGGCAAAAGGAGAAGGAGGGGGAGAACGCATGTTTTTGGCTTTTCACACGTATGGAACGCTCGCTCGAAGGTTCCACGCTGCGCTGGGACGCCGCCAGTTGGGCCGGTTCGCCAGGGAAACGCGACCTTCTCCTCGGCCCCGGCGGCGGCCGCTCCTGGGGCGCGCTCCG
>VZRZ01008641.1:1822621-1843701 GCA_013398175.1 Climacteris rufus
CCAAAAAAATATTCAACCCCCCCCCCCCCCATTAAATCAAGGTGTAGAACTTCTTGCTGCAGCAAACCGTGGAAGCTACAAGTATGTAGCTGATTAATAAAAGAGATGAGACTAATTTAGATGAAACTAAATCTATCAGCAGCTATTACAGACACATAGCTTGCAGTTCAGGGGGTGTACTATAACGAACCCCAAAACCCAACAAACTGTACCTGCGAGAAGCCAGGATTGTGTAAACCATGGAAGGACTCCTGTCCATATGTCCTCTTTTTCTGAGCATCTCCTGACAGCCACTGGCTGGTACCAAGCAGTGCTAAAGGCACTGTGCATCATCCAGGAGGCACACAAAGTGCAAAGAGCCTCGCAGAGGAAGGAGGACCCAGAGACTGAGAACTATGTTACACATGGACACACAGACTGCAAGATCCCTGCTGTTTATAAATGATTTATCCCTGATGTTTATAAATGTTTGAGTGCTTAACGGTGTCAATTTAAATGCTTTTGTGGCTTTTGATATATATTTAAAATAGAATAAGGAAGTGGTCTGTGTAAGTATACTTATTTCTGAACTAAGTAGCTAATAGAGACTACTGTCCAAATTGTGCTAGACTTAATGGTATTCCTTCCTTCCACTCATACTTTCCTCTCAATTCGGCCTTAAAATTGAGCCTGTCAATCAACTGCAGACATTTTTTATAGTAATTTCCTGGCTTCCTTCTTTCAAAGAGCACCAAGAACTCTCCATACAGTACACAGAAGCTTATAGGTTTGAATCTCATAACTAGTGATTGTTTTTCCAGCACTTCAGGAATCACTTTTACATCTTTTAGCCTCTGTACATGTAACAGGACTTGCTTCTGAAGTCTCTTTACTCTTGTCACTTCCGTATGCAAAATACTTCAGAGTAGCCCAAGTAATAAAAAGCCCAATTCTGCTGTAGATGTTAATGGGAAACTTTGTTCTCTGCCCATTTCATCCTTATTTCCACACCCTGCTCTTTCCCCCTCCCTCCTCCCCTTCCCTTCTTCCCCCCTCCCCCAACCTTTTTGGTTGCTGTTAGCTCTACTTCAGGAACAAAACTCCAGCTGCTCTAAATCTAAACACTGCTCAGGACATATGGCAACAAATAGCAAAATGAGTTCCAGTGAGCACTGGTGGGCCATATCCTTCCTAGGTATTCACCCAGGCATTCAGCCAAAACACTCATTTCACAATGACAACTTTGGGCTAGAATCTACAGAATCCAGCAAAACCACTCAGAACAACTACAGAGATTACTGCAGGTTGAAGAATACCATGTGTTTGGTCTGGTGAGTGGTATGGGCTCAACAGAGCTGAAGGAGAAGGTCTCTCTAGAGACCTTCATAGCACAAAGCATCAGCAACACAACCATCTCCCGTAAATTTTTCTTCAAAATGCCCAATCCCGGTCTGGGATTGTTAAGCTGCTCACACTTCTGACATCCAGCTGTCAGAAGATTGGCAGTGCCATTCAACTCCTAAGGTAGAGAGAGGGATTTCTGCTACTCCCAGCACTGAGCTGCAGCACACGCTGTTCTTAATGTCAGAAAGGTCAAGCACTTTTCTGGTAAAAGATTCTTGTAGTTTACCATCATGTAAATACATAATAAAATAAAAAGACAACTGTGAGTTCTCATCTGAACTCTTAGATTGTTTAGATGTTCTCAAGAGAATTTTCTCATGATAATCCAGAAGGTTTGAGGGAAGCTGAAGGGAATGATCATTTAATAACAACAGCCTGTCTAGAAGGCATTTGCTTGAAAGAGGCATTTTAAAAGACCAAACCACAAAGTAAAGGTCATGCAGCATTACAGAATGAGGCATTCTGGTGCACAGTGTCAACTTCAGGGGGTACCCAGATCCTCCACATACATTTCAGCTGACCTGCAAAGCTGTATCAATACCCTACTCCATGACCTGTCACATCTGCTCTGTGGAAAGTAAGTAGGGGAGCATCAAAACAGCACCAAGTGAGCAAGACCATCAGATTCAGCCTACAAGTGCCAAGTAGGGCCTGACTCAAGCCATGTAGGAGAAGCTGCTGCCCTCTCCTTCTTATACAAGTCAAAGTGAACTTCCCAGAAAGGGACCAAACAATTTTTATTTTTATTTTTAAACTAAATGCTTTTAATAGAAAACAAAATACAAAATAACTCTTTCCAGAAAGCAGAAATATTTAATCTCTCCAAATGACAAACTAGAACGTGCTTTTTCCGCAGATCCTTGTAAATGCTGATGATTTATCTCACAAAGTGTTCATGAAACCGGTATTGCAACATTTGAGAAAAATCCAACACTGGCAGAGCTGCCTCTGTGTACACACAATAATTTAGTAATACTATTTTTTCCCATGTCACTTTGTGTGTCTCTTCTCATCCCCCTCTCCTTAGACTGCCAACTTCCATTTACGGAAATATTTCTGTGAGGTGCAGCGGTGGGTTGACGTGCCCTGTTTCCATTAGGAGGCCAAACTTAGCCACTTCAGTTCTCTTGTGCCCTCCCTCCAGACAAGGCAAGTTGTTCATTACCCTTAAAGCCACCGCTCTGCCCCCACTGTCCTCCCATCCTCCAAACACAGTGCAACCAGAGTCAGAAAATTTCCTAATTAATGGAACATAAATACACATAATCACAACTAGTACCAGGAACCAAACCCAAATGACAATGCAGAGATGGGCCCCAACTGAGGTCAGATTTCCATCCCCTTACTAAAAAAGAACAATGGTATTTTCTACTTACTTAGCCCAAAATATTCCAGAAGTGCTATAGAGAGCTGAAGTATTTAGGACCACTATCACTGTAGAAAATACATAATGTTCTTTTAATAGAAGGGTCTTTAAAATGCTGGTCCTCTGCAATACCAGGAAAACAAAAGCAAAACAAAACAAAGACCACTGGGCCAGTAGTTCTCCACACACTCAAGCTGCAATCAACAGCAGGTAAGATGTGCCCATCTATCAATGCAGGATATTTAAGTGCAGGTCAGCAGCTTATCCGGTTGGCAGTTTCACTCATCTGGGCCAGGCTTGGGCTTTCCTCAAGCTACTGGATTTACTCCCCTTTTCCCCATTCCTACAAGCACAAAATTAGAATGTGTATGTATTTTCATCACTCCTTTTTTCCTTATTCTGTTCAACAGCACAGGCATTTTTGAGACATCTTAAAGCATTTGCATCACTCCGAACACGCCTTTCAAGGGGGCAGAGGAAGAAAAGTGTTTCACAGTCAGTAATCTCAGCTTGCAATGGACTCTGGCATTCAAGACAACCACCCACTTCCCTAAGACAAAAAGCAAAATTAATGTTCCTGATTTTCTTGTGCAATTCCAGTCACTAGAAGAAGGTTACAGGCCATAAACTGTACGCTCAGTACATTATTCATCTGCCCAGTATATACACCAACCAGTTCACTGGAAGACCCATCGGCAGGGGCGTTGCAGTAAGTGTTCCGAATGTCCCACACCCGAACAGAATTGTCCATGGACGCCGAAGCAATTAAACTGCTGTCAGGGCTGAAAGTAAGGCTGGTTATGTTGTCCGTGTGCCCCCTCAGTTCTTTGTAGAGAGTTCCTGACGCCAAGTCCCACAGCTTCAGCCGCTGGTCTTCCCCTGCCGACGCCAGGTACTTACCGTTGGGAGAAAAGGCGAGGGCCAGCACGGGGCCGCGGTGCCCGGTGAAAAGCCGCACCGAGTTGCCCTGCTGAGTGCTCCACAGGCGCACGGTTTTGTCCGTGGAGCCCGTCGCCAGGTAGTTGGAATTGGGGTGGAACTTGACGCAGTCCACGTCGGCCAAGTGGCCCGCGTATATTCGCAGCGGGTACGTCCGATCGAACGACCAGAGCCTCGCCGTGCGATCGTGGGAACCGCTGGCGAAGTACAGGCTGCAGGGGCTAATATCCAAATCCCAGACAGGATAGGCGTGGCCTTGGTACAACACAGTGTTTGTAAAACTGCCCAGGTCCCAGTACCTGATGGACATGTCCTCAGAACAAGACAAGAGTCCTGAACTGTCTGAAAGGAACCTCGTGCTGTACACAGGCCCACAGTGTCCTCTCAGGATCTTCATTTCTGTGCCTGCGCTGTCATCCTCTTCCTCCTGGTCATGAAGAAGAAAAAGAAAAAAGAAAGGAAAGCATGTTTATCCATTCAACAAATGTAAAAACCACCACGAGGAAAACAGGTGGGTGTCAACGCAGGAGGTGTTACTTTAGAAGTGGCACAGTTTGTGCGGCTCTGAGACACAAACATCGCTGGTGCGTGTGCTCTAAGTGAATGCTGAAAGAAATGGTCAGATAAGACTTTCTATAAAGGCATTATCTTTTTTTTTGGTAGCCTCGTGTTCAATTCAGAAGGCATCTTAACCTGAAACTGTAGGCAAACAAGGAAAAAAAATTAATGACATTTTTCCACTTGCTAAAAACATGCATAGTCCTTATCCATCCTTTACTAAAATCATCTGGCTAAGATGTTGACACAGATCTCGGCATCTACTCTTTTCATGTGGTCATTGTTGAAAGTGATCTCACAGTTGAGGGAAACAATCACAGATGTCTTAAACAAAAGGCAGGAGCTGGCAAGACAAAGCATATTTGACAAGCTGTCTGCTGGATGTTCTTTCTTAACCCCACATGTGAACAGAAACCCAGGAAGGCTGTAACATGTATTTCTCCCTGCAAGCTCCAGCAGGATGCTTTCACATCCTCACTCTTCAAGAACAGCAAATGTATGCAGCTTATTTAGGTCAATGTATCTATTTTGGCATAGAGGATGAATAATCACAAAAATGATGGCACTGGGAATCTTTCTATCCTGTTATTCTCCAATTCAAGTACCGGAACAGATAGCCAACAAGTAATGGCTTTTGTGTTCAAAGACTGTTCAGTGAGACATGCTAAAGGAATCTCCTGATTGAAGGGAAGAGTCTCTCAAAGTCTAATCAAGTAGCACCTCTTGACACTCAAAGGCTACAGGCTACACAAATTTCAACAAATCTGAAACAAGCGTCCTTGCCTGACAAGCTGGGGTCTCACTGACAATGCGAGATAACCCTGGCTTGGGGTGCACCTGTGTGGTAGCTTGAGACCACCTTTCCCCTCAGCACTGTCAGGCAGACACTTTCCCTCAGTACCGAATCAGTAACCCTCATTCACAAACAATCTCTGCACATCAAATCCAACACAATGTCCTTTTGTTTGTGAGCAGCCCTTTTAACATTTCTCATGGCAAACTGGCTGTTTCCTGCAGAAGGAGCACTTCCTGCCCCAAGAGGAAACCCAGTTCCCCAGGGCTGCTGGACTGCTGACAAGCAGCACAAGTCAGACCAGCAGAAGCTGGTGTGTTGTGAGCAGCCTTCTTGGCTGACACGCTATCTCCCATCCCTCTGACCTCAGGACCCACAGAGTTTGGCTTCAGGCTTGACAATAGTCCTGAAAGTGCTTCTCCTCCAGCGGTTTCAGATTTCACGTTGGAGGTGAGAAACTCCAATTTCGCCATCCCCTCGCCTTTCTCCATCTCAACAGCACAGTACATAGTAGGCAGCAAGCCGTATTTAGCAATGCAAGTTCTCTTCAGAGTAGACAGTGCCCATGGAGTTTTATGATGTGGCTGGAAGCCAACGTCATCTCTGCTATAGAGGTGAGGCAGAGAGAAACTGCAGGCTCTGGCATGCAAAGCCCTATTCTTATTTAAATTGCTTTTTCTACCTCAGATAGAGCATTGCTTGCTGGAAGCCACAGCATCTCTAGGCTATGTAACCATATTAAAGGAGAATGACTGATACCTTCAGCATTTTATACTAATTAATTATGACCATAAGATTCCTGACAAGTTACCAATGGAAGCCAATTCAAGCTACCTATATTATACTACAGTTACTGCAAATTTTACAAGTCCAGGTACTTAATTTCATGTATTCAAATACAAGGCTACATGGGCTCTCTGCAAGCAGCTTCTCTTCCTTCATTGCATTACAGTAGCAGCAGATTTGACGATGCCTTCTGCAGCATTCAAACCCACACTCCTATACAGGCATAGGTAGCAAATCTTATCATTGGCTTCTGTTTGACACCCACTTAGCACAACTGTATACTCCTGTCATAGTTCACTAAAAACAGCACTGAGTTTCTAAGTCACTAAAGTCACTGAGATTCTGAGTCACTAAATTTTTCAGTTTCCTCCCCTATACAAGTTAGTCTGCTGACCAGATTAAAAAGGCAGGTGGAAGTGCAGCCACCAAGCCGCCAGAAACAACGACAGCATCAAAGAAAAACAAAACAAAACAAAATCTCACATCCCTCCTTTTTTTTTTTTTCTAACCAGTAACAGGTTTTCCCAGGTGTCATCAATTCTCTCATCCTGCAATGCTTTCAAGATGTCAAAAGGGAAGATCTCTTACCTGCCTACAGTACAAATGCCCTAGAAGGGAACGATGAGGAAGGATGGCTCTCTTTGCTGGACATTTCTTACTGCTGCTTCCAGAATTCCCTCCCATCTGCTATCGAACAAGCTGTCAGCATCACCCCTACTCATTACCACTTGAAGGACCACTGCCACTTAAAAGCAGAACCTTAGAAGCAGAGCTAAATGGGGTCAAGTCTTAGTCTTCACAGGATTTAAAGGTTGCCACTCTTGTGACTTGGAACAGAGCATTATTTTCTGCTGTTGATTTATGGAGTACCAGCAATGAGCATGGCAAAATTGTAGAGATAGACAGTACATCCACTGGCACAGCTACAAAACTCCATTTTTAAACTGGACCCAAAGTAAGAGACTATAAAGTGGCATTTGTGAGATGCTACTAGAAAGAAAACAGAATTCCTTTTCCCAAAATAGTAAGTTGCTCTTATTTGCAAGAAGCAAGACAACACAAGTGAAAGTACACTGCTGCAGCACACTAAGCAAAATTCACTAAAACTACACCTAGAAGACGATTTTGACCTTAGTGACACAAAGGTTTCACATGGACTAAGAAAAAATGTTGTTCTCTAACATGTTTGCTAAGTCTCAACCTCATTTATTCAAATCTATACACCCCCCTCGAAGAGTTAATAAACCCAATGGTGTAGCTTTACTGCCACCCTGAACAAGATTCACTGAAACTAGCATTTTAGGTCTTTTTAACTTCATAAACAGAAGGATCTATTTCCTTGCAGAGAATCAAATACCAAGCTGAAGACTAAATATTTAATGCAATACTATTTAAATACAGTATCCAAAACTAATTACACAATACAGAAATCCAGCAAACCAAACTTCGCAAGTTATTCCACAGAACTAACGTCAATTCTACAGAAGTAATGTCAAAAGGCATTCAGAATTTTTCTTCTTTGTCAAAGTTTTCATCAGCTTTATCCCTATGAATTGCTGTGGATCAGACTGCAGTGACAGGGTGAAATACAGCCCCTGCTCACACCGAGCTGCAGCTCAGTTGAGGTGGTCTGGTTTGGTCTCAGTATCTGTGGTTTCCAGTCCCATGGCACCCAAGCAAGTACTGGTCTGTTCCCACCTGCAACTCTGGGGGTGCCTGTGTATTTTCACTTAGGGCTCCCAGATAACTGAATTTATTTCCTTTGTAGTTGAGGTGCTTCCATTTGCATTTGGTAACCAACGCTGTGTTCAGGCTGGTATTGGTATCCTCCCTCAACTCTGAACTCCTGCTCAGGTCACTGTTTTGTCAGTGGTGGAAATTATTCAGGGCACTGATGGCTCTGATCTGTGCTGGGTTTTGACCAGCTTTTTGGCTTTAGAGCTATGCAGAAAAACTGCAGGGTACACGAAGTATCAAACAGCCACCAAAAGCATTTGCATTCAGGATTCCACGGCTGTTTCCTAATACACGCACAATAAGCAAGTCTATGACTACATGCCAAAAAAAGCTGATACACACTCCTGAGAACCTGGCAATATCTCACTTTCCTACAGTCCAGAGCCAAAGAAGGTGACCTGCAGATTTACCAGACAAATTCTCCTCTGCTGCAGGTTACTGACACTTGGCTTCCTTGATGGGCAATACACAGTCACATGTCCTATGAACTTTTGCAATGAAAACAAGTCCATAGCTCCATTTTGGGCTGGTCTGACCCACCTACCTGCTACATCTGCAAAAAGGGTTAACCTGGGAAACAGTAAATGTGCTGCTGTGCTGTCTCACCTCGATGCCTGCCTCTTTTCTCAAGCTGACTAACAAAGCAATCCCTGAATAGACCAAGTTCTCTGCACTCCTCCAAAATAAAGAGAACCTTGCCACTAGGTATTTTTAGAAGAAAAAACAGTGGAAAAAAGGATGTTTCTCTTGCTAAACACTCAACAGAAGAATAAACTAGTGTTTTTTTTTTTTTTAGAGGAGAGTGATTAAACAATGGAAGAGTCACAAATTTTGATCTCTAACCAGATGTAAGTCGCTACTTGGGCAGTTGTGTGGAGAGGGGAGGAAGGGAGTGACTAGAAAGCAAAAAAAAGATCAACTAGAAGATGCCATCTAGCCTGGCGTGTGAAGTGAAGGTACACACATCCCTGTTCTAGTCTCCAGCTCTCCAGAGCAGAAAGCTTCTGAAGTTTCTACACTTCAGATTCCTAAACAGAGACATTTTGCATAATTTTTCCATAACTCTTTACCTCTGGTAAATGAAGGGTTTTGAAATAGTTTTGCACGTAGCAAAACTCCTTTAGCTCCTTCGTTACTTTGTTTTTATTTTCCTCTTCCTGTGTCTCTCCCCTTCTCTCCACCCTTCAGCCTGGTGATTCTGAGCTCCTTTCCTTCTAGTTTCCATTTGGCACGGTGTTTTTACTGGCCCTATCTCCTTGTTTCATCTTCCCATCCCTAAGAAGGCACCCTGCTCCTCAGGGAAGGAAGCCTACTCTAGTCCCTTGTCCTTACTGGGCTGCCTGTCTACTGCCATCTGTTTAAGGACAGCTGCAGGAGAGAGATCAGCACCTAGGACTAACAAACCTGAGCACAACCTCACTGCACCTCAGTGCAGCATTTACAACCCCTGCAGGGAAGTACAAGGATGAGAGTAGGCAAAAAGATCTGTGCATCACTGCAGACAGGTTGTGGAATAGCCTCACAAATCCCTCGGACATTCCAAGATAGTCCACAATCCATGCCCAAAATAGGTCAGCAGAAGGGGTAAAAGGGGGGGAAAAAAAGGGTAACCAGACCTCTTCATCCAGGATGTCACAAGCCAAACGGATGCGGGACACATCGACGAGGTGGGGCTCAGATTTTAACTTCCTGGAACGCAGGCTCCACAGCTTCACACAGGAATTATCGAACCCAGCAGCGAGCAGCTTGCTATTTGGTGAAATCTCTGCAGTGTTCAGCAGCTGCTCCGTGTTGTAGAAGGCATAGAAACAGATGGTGGTTAAGGAAGGGGGCCCGTCCTTGACGCGTTTAATGCTGTCCTGCAGTAAATCCAGCGCGGCCTCGTTCTGCAGAATGGAAGCCGGCACGTCGCTGGGCTCCAGGCCGTTGCTCTCGTTGCGCGAGGAGCTCCCACCGGCGTAGAGCTGGTAGTCAGTCCTCTTGGCAGGCTGCACATCCAGGTGAATGTGCAAGGTCAGGACTTTGCACAGGGCGTTGTTGTTGTCACTTTGGAGGTAGCGAAGAAGGTAGTTGTAGCTGTCCTCTTGAAGGCGGATGACGTACTTGTTGTCCAGAAAAGCCCGGAGCTTCAAGTTGGACAGGATATCTTGAATAGTCATGGTAGTCTGCAACTGTTCAATGATATCCTTCTGGCTGGCATTCTGCAAGAACATGCCATGGAAGCGGCTGTAAAAACTGTCCACTGTGCTTTTGAGGCCATTCTGGACCATGTTCAGATGGAGGTAGACGAAGAGGGGATACAGAAGAGGCATCACTTCATGGCTGTGCTGAGAATCTGAATCTATATAAAAAACAACAGCAAATTCTGAATGATTCATCAATCCACCTTCCACTGGGAATAAAATAGAGCAAGGACAATCACTGAAAAAGCCTGGACAGTGACATCAGAGAGCAAGCAAAAGGAGACTTTTGTTGGCACATCTGAGTGAACCTCTTCTGTCACCTAAAGGGGGTACAGTACCTATTACAGACCTGAACAGAGAGAGATAGTCACATCAGTGAGGAACTTTGTCAGAACAAAATGCAGAGATTACAAAACCCTTTTTTAGGTGTGGGACAGCTAATAATATACCACCTCATAATATACATGATAGTCAAATTTTTCCCATTCACTTCAGAAGAAAAAGTATGCCCTTTGTTTACTATGATAAATGAACTTTAAAATGTATTCATTGTATTTAAAATAACATTTAATTTTTTAAGTCAAAATTATTTACTGAGCTTTGGTGGATTTTTTCCTCTCATCTTCAATAAAACTTGTGTGTGGTGCTGTGGATGGAACTGATTTGTCTTCAGGGGAAAGGAAGTGACAGTTTCCAAAATGTACTGCAGTATGCTGTGCTCCTTTTATTTCTGTGCCTGCTCATGTACATGGCTTTTCTCTCTCTGCCAAGGCAAATCCCAGCAGTAATTCCTAGTACACAGTGTAACAAACCCCGATCAGGCTGTGCTGTACCTTGCAGAGACTGATCTGTGCAACAGCTCCACCCCTCCTTCCCCAGCTTCCTGGGGCTGTGTGCCAGCTGCAGGGAGCTGTGAGGAGCAGAGCCCTGCAGAACACCATGGCAACAAACAGCGCCACAATGACTTACTACCACAGGACCAAATGGTCCAAATTACTGGAAAACAAATAGACACTGCTGATCCTCAAACATTTGCTGATCCTCAAAATGCAAAAGGCATTGCTGCTTTTCAACTTGCTTTTCCCTCCTGCCACTCACCAATGCCTATTCTCTTAGTTTTCCTCTGTGCTGAGCACTCTTTCCAGGCTTTCTCTAATCCATACTGTACCTCTCTCTCATTTCTATAGGAGCAACTACAGAGTACATGTGGTGTGCACTCTATACATACATATTTGCATACTTAAGCATCATTCTCCTTCCTGTCCCACTGAAACTGGGCCAAAGCCAGTGAGAACAGTGGTCTGCATGTAGTAAAAGCTCTAAGCAGCCAGCAGGTCTCTTTTCTCTCCAGGTACACCAATGTCCAAAAATGCAACAAGAGGAAGGACCTCAGCCTGCAGTGGTGGAAAAAGGGAAGAGATGGGAAGCCGGCTGAAACAGGAACAAAGAAAATGTTCCCTAGGAACATATGAAGGGGCTGGGTCTGTCTAGCCCAAAGAATAGGGGGGTATTCAGCTGCTGCCTTCAGTACCCACTGGGACATTATATAGGAAAAAGAGCCAGCCTCTTCTCAGAGGAATGACAACAGGCAAGCTGCTGCAAGGGAAATTCTCACTGAATTGCAGGAGGGTCCCAGAGATGCCCAGCTATCTCCACAATCTTTGATTTTCTAAACCTGACTGGAAAAGACTCTGAGCAACCTGATCAAACAGCCATCTTGCTCTGCTTTGGGCAGCTGGTTGAACGAGAGACTAGTCAGTGAATTTATTCAGTGTCACTAATCCCCTGCCCACTCCTCAGTGGGGCAGGCATCACAGAAATGGGAAGTGTCCTGCTGTGCCTTGTGGCTGGCTGGCCAATCCCTTGAACAAACAGGAGAAGTTCATGTGTGTATGATATCAAACTAGAGCAAGAGGGACAAAAAGGATGCAAACAGTCAGCCTGAACACCAAAACCTGGCACTTCACCAAGCAATTAAGCCACTGAACAGAACTATCTTACTTCTCAAAAATTTATTACACCACAAGGATTTACCTCAAATATTAAAGTGCAAAAGTATTGAACTGCTGTAGGTGGCAAGGCTCCAAGACTTCAGTATTTTCTGACTTTGCGTTCCTGCCTGCTCCCTTTTCTTCCCTTCAAAAACTATCAGATACATTAATCCTGATACTATGCACATTGGGATCAAATCCCTACACTGGACAAACGTTGTGTGACCAGTTCACTTTCCTTGGTACTATTCTCTAAAAATTCTATCTGCTTTCTTCTTCCTATGCTGGGGACTTATAGAAAAATTAAGGACATTCCCAGGAGTACCTTTTTAAAAAAAACTATTGAATAATTACAAAAAAAAAGAAAAATCATGACTGTCTTTAGCATCATTACAGAATTAGAATTTTTTTATTTTGTCAAATTACTCCAGTCTCAAAGCCAATACAGCTAAATTTATGGGAAGAGATTCTCCCTTAAAAATCTAGACCATCATAAAAATAAGCCAACTATGGATAAAATTAAAAACCCTAAACTAGGAGGCAACAGAACTACAGTAATTTCTCAGTTACCTGCCTTTCACATAGAACAATGATTTTCCTTCCTGTCCTGTGTATGTATGTTGTCTAGAAGACCTACAAAGGCCAAATGCTTGAACAAGGAAGGGCAAACAGTCAGCCATCTATAAAATTCAAAGCTATTTAGCACACAGACAACAACCAAGAAGAAAATTTAAATATTTCTATTTTAACTGAGATCTCAAAACTAGAAATCAAAGTATTGTTAGAGGCACGATTTCGAATTTTATTCTATCATCCTTTACTCATTGACATTACAGAAAGAAGTCAGCTACTTTCTTCTTCCTAGCTTCCTGATATTTACCTGTGAGAAAATTGCGTAATCGTCCGAATTGTACTTCATATTGCTGTGGCTCTGCCAGGCAGGGAGCTGCAGACACAACGTTGGCACAACCAGACTCAGACTGGACTGCAAAATAAAACAAGCAAAAATTAAATGGGGATTTCAGGATTTTCGTGTTTGTGTCTGAAAACAAAGCTTCTCGTAATATCCAAGGTACACAGCCACTCATCTTCCAAATCATCCAGGTATGACACAGTCCAAAGCACCTAAATGTGGCATTAACAACCTAGACAGATCATGAATGAGAAAGTACAAAACCCCCTAAAAATCTCAGAAACTCACCTGCTCCACCCAGAACACATTTTAAAGTTTTCAAACACAACCTTAAGTCCCAAGAAATTCAGAGTAACACCATCACAGGCCCCTTAAAAGTTTTACATCTGTGGTTTTACAACTTTGCACTCACAAAAATGAGGAAAGCAACCTACAACTTTCTCCAAAATATTGTTTCTTTTTCAGTGGGTCCCACCAACCATCATGAACATAAGCTCTGCAATGATACTACCTCAAATTCTAAAAGATGTTGTCCCAGTCATAGTAATGTATAACAAATTATCATAATTATAATTTACTAAGTCTCACGAAGGTGGTGGTGAAAACACAGTCTCTAACTAAACACTTAGAGTAGTTTTTAACCCTCCTTCCTGAGAATTTTAGGTTGAGGGGTAGCTGGCAACTGACCACAAACCCAGTTGTTATGGTCTCCTCAGATGGTGTTACAACTCTTTTTCAGAACCATACTCTGGTAAAAGTGGTTCTGAACTATTTAGAAAGGGAATTGGCTTCTTCTCTGGCTCCAAACCTTTGCTGTTCTGCTGACCACTTGGAATCCAACAGGGGACTTTGTGCAAGTTTACAGACATGCATCACCATACTCCAAGCAGATGCAAACACCAGTGATGAGAAACACAAGTTCTGCTGTTCTAAATAGAAAGCAAGACAGCAAGGAGTTTCATTATTTTCCTTTCCTATTTTTTTTTGTAAATCATAACTCTTGTCCCCTCCAAATCCCGTATTTTTACTACTTTCACTTCAACTTGTTTCAGTCTCCTTTTGCCTGCACCACTTTCCATCCTCTTGTCTTTCCACTCCTGATTGATCTCGGGGTTTTTTGTTCCAGCATTTGGCTCATGCACAAAGGCACAAGTCTGACAGCCCTGGGAGTCTATAAACAACATTATCAAATGTTCACATGCTAAAGAGAGATAGGCCAGCCTCCAGCTCATCTCAATGCTTCTAACTAGAAAGAGATCAGCACATGGTACACAAGCAGCCTGTTGCTATTCTTCCTCCATGCCTCTCTCTCTGGTAAGACACAGTTCTAGTTTCCTTCAGCTTATGCAATACAGGAGGTGTTTACCAACTCCATGGCAGGCTGAATGCAGCTTTTGAAACAGAAAGCTGGGCTGTGCTCATCATACCCTCTTGGGGAAACCCCCCCTAGATTCCAGCACCAATACCCTATCATCTCTTAAATCAGTTCAGATAGGAACAAATATAACTTGCTGAAAGGTACAGCTACACTGAGCTTTCTACAGCCTGGCTGCTTCAGAAACTCAAAGCTGGTAATAACTCCAGGCTCACACACTGGTATTAATCAATAGCTAAAGTAAAAAGCTCTGCTATATGGACTTTAAATTTAATATAATCAATATTGAGCATGAGAAAGTAAACTGCACATATGCGCATGTAGTAACTGGAGATTGCTTAGTGACAGTTTCCAATGTCACCCATACTACTCATTGTAAAAGCAAAGAAAAATAGAAATACGAGGGCCTGTCTTTTATGCTGTGCCACAGGATTACATACAGGAGTCAACTCTTCACAGAGTTCTGGTGGCCTCATTTCTGCAGGAATGGGACTGACTTACCACCTTGCTCATGCCATGCAAACACAACTCATTTGCCTTGGCTTTAGGAAGTGTTTCCTCCATGCCACAACTTTCTCTGCATAAGCAACTTAATTCCAAAATTAAGGTGCACTTCATGCTTCAGAAAGCGGACTATCTTTGGCTACCTGTTCTGAAACAGTCTGACTGGGCAACCATTATGCCTGTTCTTTCAGTAATGATGCTAGAGCTTGTTCCCATCCAGCAAATAAGTGAACCCTACATACCAGACACTTGTACCAAGTTGAATTCTAATTCTTTGCCTTCCCAAAGCTTTACACCAATGAGAACTGCCAAAAGGATCAAGAAGTCAACTGATTCCAAAACTAGAGTAAAATTTCAAGCATATTCTCCTCCTGGTATAAATAAAACACTGACTATATCCTCATCATACATTAATAAACCTATCATAGTTTATTTTCCACCTTCCCCAGTGGTCATAAGACCATCTACTACAAATATCTGCTCCTTCATGTCCAGTAAGTGCAGCCAGCTGTTCCAGTGCAACCTGATAGGAAATTAAAAGGAACTCACCCCTAACTCAGGGATATGGACAGTACCATCCTGCTCTCGTGTGTTGGCTACCAGCAGAATTGCTTCCAGCTAACAACTGTGGGGCTACTGTAAATGCTGTGTAACAGGAACTGATTCCTCTTATGTGAGTGTGATGGTGTATGATTTTACATAATTTCAGACAGTCCTACGTGCTAACAGTGCCATGGGGAATATTAGAGGAAACTGTTCCTTGGTCACTCATTCTGTCCTCAAATATGATTCTTATTTTCTACAGAAGTACAGGATAATTACAAAGAATCTCTGTGCTATATTTTACTGCAGATATAATTGGACAAGGTCATAAATAATCTCATCTGGGCTCCCTCTCCCACAGAAAAGGTTGGACCAGATGATCTTTTGAGGTCCCTCCCAACTCTCCCATTCACACAGGTTAGTTAATTTAAAAGTCAAACAAAAGAGCTGAACATAGAAAGCAAGGTGAGCTTTGATAAGGAAAGAGCAAAAACATCTTGAGGAAAACATATTTGATCACTTTCCCCAAAATAAAGCAATGCAGGCTTTACAATCTGCTCAGTTTTTATTCAGTTCACAAAACTAAGATGACTGCAGCAGAAAGTATTTTCAGAACCTGCTGTCAGATTAAGTAACAAGCTCAGTTTCGCTTTTTTAGCAGTCATTCATGGAACTGCAGCATGCTCACTGACAGCTAACTATGAGCACGTTTGACAAGAAGTAGTAAGCAACTGAACACATGAGAGCAGACCATTTTCAGTTCTAATGAAAACTGATGACTAAATTCTGAATCACCATCCACAAAATCCGTGCACTGGCAAGAGGACACAGACTAATATGAAATTTAGCAATAACATTTGGTGGAAGGTTAGTAGAAAGACAAAACCTAATCACACACTCATTTACACGCTTTATGGAAATATTTTTTTTTCTCCATGAGACCACATGCCCATGCAAGGGCTTGTAATCCAGTTTATCTCTGCTATTTCAGACACTTTTGTCCTCCTTGTAGGTCTGTATCACATTCTAAGCCCATTTTAACACCAACCTTTCTACTCATTTCTCACATAAAATCTCTCACTGAAAAACCGGTCAGCATTTAACTTTGGTTTCATTCTTTCCCCATCTTCCCCAGTACTTTTTCAGGGATTACAATAAACTTCTGACAGTTAGACTGAAAAAAGCAAGGAAATTGAAAGTACTAATAAGACGTAAGTTGCTTCTAATAATGAAATATTGCCCAATTTCCTCCAGGCCAACAAGAGAATACCCCTGGACATTCACCCACAAGTCACTCATCTTTGAATTGTTAACTATGTTAAAATACTCTAGAGGTGGAAAAAGCTGGTTTGGCATCCAATTGTATCAAACCACAGGCACAGAGTTATATAGCAACTACTATTTTTTCAAATCAAGTTGTACTACAAGTAACTAAGGTCTCTACCACTCCACTTAGCCTGGGTTACTGTCACAGTCTAAGCAGTTTCATTAAGAGAAAACACTTTCTCCTTGCATTTTCCTGAAAGGGAAAGGGCAGCCCAGTATTTGCTATTACTTCTACAAGTACATTTAATCTCTATAACATCCACATTACTTTCATCCTTCTGATACTTGTATGTGCTCAAGCAGCAGCACAGTTTGTCATAACAAAAATAATAATTACCATGAAGACTGTCACAGACACAATTTGGAAAGCAAGCAGTGTGGCACGATTAAAAAACCTTTAAGAAAGAGGAGAAAGGACACACAAGAAAATAAAGTGTCTCATCCACTGAAGGTTTTGGTTCCTTTTCCTCAAGTGACAGAGCAGACTTTTCACACCAACAAAGCAGACTAGGCCAGAAAAAGTCACAGCCTTATCTCTTTAATTTCACATGATATAACTGTCTTGGAGTACAAAGGTACAACAGATACCTGGTATTTCAGCCTGCTGTGTCACTGACCACGTATGTCACCTTGTTACACTTTCACCCACATTTTCATTCTTCAAAAGTTCATAATTCACGCCAACTTAACACCGAGAAATTTCTTTATTTAAAAGGAGAGCTGTCCATAGGTGCAGACAAATTCACAGAGCTCCAATATACATACTCACAACTCTGCCAAGAAGTACTCACAGAAGACAGGAGAGGATTACCTGTGAGATTAGCTGCCATCTCTTCAGCAGTCTGACACAGCCTCAGCCCTTGTTTTAGGGGACCTTCCGAGTCCACATACTGACGGCGCTTGAGGTAGCAGGACACTGCCATCTGAATCTGTTCTGTGCGTACGCGTTTCATGACCTCAAAAGAAAAGAAAGAGATGATGAGACTCTTACTGTGTCAGCATAAGCTGAGATCAACTTAGACCACAGCTGTATTAATACTGATAGAAAACAAACAGCTCAGTATTTTCGTTGCTGAAGTAGGAAACAGAACCTTCAGGCATTTGCCTCTCCGTACCATGACATAACTAAACACTTTGTAGACTCCTGAAGATATTTTGCTGCCTAATTCTACCAATTTCACAGGGGAATCAAAACTGGTCTTGAGGATTCTGGACTAAAACTCCAATGGTGAACTCAAGCATTTGTTTTTGTTAAAAATAGCTCATAAAAAGGGAATGTCTCTCCTCAAGATTTTACAGTAGCAGTTTGAGTAATCTTCAGTCACTTTCTGGTTCTTCTGCTTAACCAAACAACAAAACAACTCTAGAAGATTCAGAGGAATGAGAAATTAACTGACAAAGAAGGAAAATTTTGGAAACAAAATGCTTTATATAGCAAACCTATATGCGGAGTCCAAGAAGCAACAGCTTATTAGCTGAACTTAGAGGTTAGAGCCAGACTTCTGGCACTTCACTCAGGTAAGTCCCCAGAAAAAAAAAAAAACCAGGGAAATTAAAAGCAGAGATTTCTGCCTTTGTTACCTGCCTAGATCTATCCAGGCTTCCCTCCCACAAAAGTTTAAAACAAAAAGAATCCTCTGAAGGGGATTTTTAATATATATTTGGGAAGCCATCCTCATAAACACCACTTGGTAGTACCTCAAAATCAAAACAATGCTACCTTTCAGCCCCTGGCTTGTAATAAAAGAACATCAGTAAGATGAATGCAGTAACTCCCTTGCTATTTGGGTAGTCTCTGACTGCACCAATCCTTCACAACAGCCATCAATTTTACACAGAAGTTTAGATAACCTAAAAGGCTTCAAATAAAGCAGAACTGAGCAACCGGGGTTTTTTCCCTATCACAATACTAAGTAAAGCCTGCCTCGAGATAGTTCAACACTGTACAGCCCCACCAGCAATGACCTGAATGCGTTTCCTGAGAGCACATGCTTCCTGGTTTGAGCAGCTAAATCTGATCAAACACAGCTTCTCAGAGAGACAGACAAGGATGCCCTTCCTTCTCCTGTAAGAACCACATTTCTAACAAAAGGACAGCTTTAAAAATATTCTAACAAATGAGTCTTTTCTAATACCCATGCACACTGTAGTGCTTATTCCACTTGTTAGAACAGTAAGCCTTCTGGTGAAGTTAGGTACGAATGGATGGGGATGCAAGGTTGCAGCAGAGTTCACTTTCAACAGATACGTGGAATTGCAAACCCACATGCTTTGGTGAAAACCTTAAAAAGATTCCCATTTGTTCTCACAGGTTAAGTAACTGTTGAGGGTAACCATTTCAAAGCATTTCCAGATTAACCCAGTAAAATCAAAAGTTTTCAACCACATCTTTTTTTACTCCAAAAGCAAGCTTCCTTTTCATCTTCCCTCCACTTAAAGAGACTTATGCTGTCTCAAATGTAACACTTCTGCTGCACAAAACTGTAGGAAAGACAGAACTTCAATGAAGACCACAAAGAAGGGGGATCTAAGGACAGACCAGCAACTTAGCACCCTTCTAAAAACCACCCTGAACTGAGCCTCCCAATGCATTATGTTACCATTCCACATTTCAGCCAGCAGCATGGACTCGCGTGCGTGCTGAGTGATCTGCCCAGGTCCACACCGAGGCATTTATGCAACCTGTGCAATTTCTTGCTCCCCTATATACTCCTCCCTGCAGTCACAGTAGGGGGTGTTACCACCAGTGTATCTCAAGGAGATCTTTTTCCCTACTCCCAGGTGACACAACAGGAACTACCTCACAGGAAATGCGTCTTCACTGAGAAACACCCATTGGCATCAGACACACTGTCAACCCTACTTTAATTTTAGCTCTTTGCTTCTTCATTCACATTGCCTTAATACTTCACACTCAGCATTATAAAGAACAATGTCACTGAGGCAGGAAAAGCATTCATGAAAAGTGCAAGAGCAAAACCAACATTCCCACAAATATTCTTTATCGAGCCCTTTACCAAATTAGAGTATATCACAAAATAAACATAAGGATGGCCTGCCAAAATGCCTTCAGCTGGGTTCAAGCTAAGCCAACTCAAAACAGGTCAGTGATGCAGAATTTAAAGGCATAAAAGGACAAGCCTGCCATTTTTAACTTTCAATTAGTTCTAAGACTGGCTCTCATAACTAAAGATAATCTCCAAAATATGAAACAATCTGAAAGCATAGAGTTCCCTCTCCATGAAATGCAGAAAGCTTGACACAATCGTTAGGAAGTCCCAGCTATCTCATTCTCCTCAAACAGCCAAAGAGAACAATAATTACTAATGCCATTAACTATTTTTACTGATAAGCAAAATACATAAGGAAAAAGAGAGGAAAGATCACGTAGTGAGTTTGCAGAGCTACAATGCAGCATGTTCTGCAGTGCTGCAAACTGGAGCACAGAAAAAAGATTAAGGCAATTCTTTTTTTGAGGAACCAAAACCACCAAAAAAAAAAAAACCCAGAGCAGAGACTAATAACACAAAACACATTGCATGCTCCTTCTTCCTAGAAAAGCTGGAAGTTAGCTGGTAACTAAGCATTGGGCCAAGGAAATTAATTTCCCGCCTAATGCTACATTTCAGGTACAGGTTTAGGCAGATTCCACAGCCTTGAAATAATCCCAGTACAGACATACTAAAAAGAGCTTAAAAACTAGCACTGCAAACATTGCTTTTAAAGATTCTGTATTCCTGTCCTGACTCTAGGACAGCTGTCTCTTCCAACAGACTGAGGAAAGACCTGTGAGCATCAGAGAGTTAAGGACAAGCAACCTTAAAAAACACCCAAAACCCCCAAACAAATAAAAACATAAAACAACAGAAGCACCTTTTGAATATTTTCTAATAAGAGCTATGTCACAGGCCTCAGTTGTGGACAGCAAAATACATTTTTTTTATCCTTTATCAGAACAGGTGAAGTTTGCGGCCTACCAACAATAATAACTCCTAAATTAAAATTTTGTGACATTGAGATAACCTGAGATTTACAAAATTTCAGAATAAACGAGATAAGGATAAACTGATACGAAGATAACCATGAACTTAGAGCCAAGGGATGTTGCATATGCAGTGGCTGCAGTTCAGAAAAACAAGCAAGTAAACATGACAAGTTGACTTGGAGACTTAAAGAGCATGGTGGTGGTGCAAAATAGGAAAATAGGATAGCAGGAACTACGGAGAAGGCTTTTGCCTGAGCAGTGGCATTCCTGTGAAGAGGCAGAGAGGGAACAGTTATGATTTTAAAAGAGCCTGAAGCCATTTGCATTTGCACCTAGATCTGGCTCACCCTCCACAAATTAAGCTTTGCCAATTCCACACTGTTCCCCCCCGCAGCCCCCCCACATCCCCCAAAGACGGTGCCAAATGTGCATTCACTGATGTCCTCTGCGGGACCTGCTGGATGCTCTTTACTCCAATTCACAGCACCTCAGGCTCCAGCTCCGCCACCCAGCCCTTCGTGGGCCGAGCGGAGCTGTGGCAGCAGGCAGCGCTCGCCTTTGGGCCCTGCGGGCGGACACCCGGCCCGGGAGCGCTGCGGGGCCTCTCGCCCGCTCCGGGGCTGCTCCGCGGGCCGAAGGGCGCTTGCTGGACGGACGCGAAAGTGAAAGCCTTCTCTTGTCAGGATTAATTATACAAA
>VZRZ01008641.1:1844511-1892059 GCA_013398175.1 Climacteris rufus
GTGGGGGAGAGGTGGGCGCTGGGGAGCGGGATCGTGGGCGGCTGGCGGGGAGGGGGGCGCTTGGGCCCGAGCGGTGCCACGTGGGTGAGCGGGTGAGTGTCGGGGTGCGGGGCCGCTGCCCGTCCGACCGCCTTCTCCTTGCTTGGCGTTTCTTCCAGACGCGTGTCGGCCTCTTGGCCTTTCCCACGTGCTGCCCCCATGGCAGCGATTTATTCCGGGATCTACCTGAAGCTGAAAAGCGCCAAGACTTCTTGGGAGGACAAACTCAAACTAGCCCGGTTCGCGTGGATTTCTCACCAGTGCGTCCTGCCTAATAAGGAGCAAGTGAGTGCTTTTTAGTGGTGAACAGCGATGAAAAAGTAAAATCCCGGTGGCGAATTGCTGCTGGGGATGAATCAATTCATAAAATACAGATCTAGATTTTGACCCTAGATAATACTGTAAGTATAGCACTCATTTAGGATTGTGATCAGCTCTTGATTCCTCTGGCGTTATATGAAAGGGTTTTATAACGTCTTGTAAGTAGCCTCAGCACAAAGACCGGCATTAGTGCAGGATGGAAGAAGCTTTCTTGTAGAGAGGTGGTGCCTGTGTTCTGTCTCTCAAATAGATGAGAAATCATTGTCTTCAGAGCTGTCATTGCCATTGGTATTGCATCCAGTACAGGACCCCCCAAAGTCAGATGCTTTTGGTCATAGTTAAGAACGAGAAAACTGACTGTAGCTAGATGCGTGTTGTCTGGTGCTCAGAACTTGTTGTGCATGAGCAAAGAAGCAAACAGTGGATTTATGGGCTGTTGCTTGGGAGGTGATTTGGTTTTCTCTGCAAGGAACCCACCTTGTCTCCTTCAGTATTTTGTTTTGACCCTGTTTTTGAAGGTCTGTGCAGTGTTGCCCTGGGTGTTTCCCTTGTCCTGTTTCTCCAGCTCTGCTAATATTGTGGGGTCTAGGATTTGCACCGTCTGAGGTCTGTTTTTTGGGTTCTTGTTATTTCAGTGACTTAGAATGTTAAATTTAGCCAAACAGTACCATTTTGTTTTTAAAACAGTAATTAAAATTAGTAGGTTTCAACCTTTTCCAGTTTGCACACACCTAAATTCCTAGGCCTGAATTTCTGGATAGTGAATTTAAACATATGAAGAGGAGGATGTGACTGGAATAGCAGTTGTCAGAAAGTGAAAACCATCTGATTCTCTAACCATTGATTTAAAAGACTGCAGTTGCTAACCAGTATCAGTTGTCAGAATGTTGTCAGTCTTAACATGTTTACTCCTGTAAGTTGTTTTGGGATGGTGCATGGGAGCGTGGGGCCAACATTATGTTTAGAGTGAAAGCTCTTGGGAATTGAAAATGACAGGGGCAGACTTCTCTGCTTGTTCAGAGGCTGTTCTGCTTGGATCTAGTGCAGTCCTAAAAGCACAGATGCTGTAACTGTGAAGAGGTGCTACTTTTGTCCTGTCTTCGTGTGGGGTTTATTAAAGATAACTTCTTGTCCCTTCTGTTAACAGGTGTTACTTGATTGGGTAAGCCATGCATTGGTTTCAAACTACAACAAGAAACTTGAACTGGAGGATGAAATTGTTGAGAAACTTTGGGCGTATCTTGACAACATTATCCATAGTAAAAGACTACAGGATCTCTTAAAGAGTGAGAAGACAATTGGTCTCAGTTTTTCAATTGCACAGGTAATTAAAACTGTGGATATCTGTTAAAATACTGGATAGCAGTATGTATCTTTTACAGTACTTGACTCTTCCTCACAGTGTTGCATGTTACATGAAATATGTAGTAATCTGATGTCTTGTACTGAGAGTTTCTCTGTTCCTGTCTTGTAATACAGTTTGCATTTGTGCAGCACTAAGCCTAAAAATGGCAGAGCATTCTATTAATAATCTTCCTCTCTGTTTTAACTTCTTCAGACTATCAGAGTGAACTGCTTTAACTATAGATATAGATAGTATAGATAAGTAAAGGCTCAGTTCTATGTGTTGACCTCCTGCATTATTTATTGCTTATATTGCCATTTTGCCCGGGAGTCTGAGAAGAGATTTTTCCCTCATTGTGGGGCTCATCATGTGTTTGGCTTGAGTACTTGCACACTGTGGTGTGTTGTTCAGCAGACCCTGAAGTTTCTTACAATGACTGTGAATGGTGGTAGCACCAAATCATTATGCATCTTTATCATATAATTATTTTAGCCTCAGCTGAAAGTGAGTGGGGGTGACTTCAGTTATGGTTTAGTACTGAGCCAAGCATTTACTTCTTTTTCCGCTTCTTGGTTACAGAAACAACAGAAATAGTGAATGGCTGCAAAGGCAGGGAAAATGACTGAGAAAGTGAGCCTTTCAGTTTTTATCAGATTGAGGGGAAGCAAGGAAAGATTGTCTTTACATGCAGAAACTGAATTGTGAAGTATGACAAATTGGTTGGATGAAATCTATGCTTCAGAGATGTTACACAGAAAGTGTGCCAAATTTAAATATGATCTGGGTATGAAAACCTGTCTGGATGAAAGTTAAGTCAAAGGTACAGGACAGGGTACCATAAACACCAAGGACAGAGGTGGTAGAGGGTCCAGTGGAAAGAGTTTAAGGGTCTGTTTTAGTCTAGTGCAGTTTCAGCTGAGGAGATGAATCGTCCACAATAACGTGTAAGAGACAGGCGAGGTTTTAACAAAATAGAGGCAGATTCGTATTTATTTGGAGACAAGATTATCTGAAGGTGAGAAAAGGGAGCCAAAGAAAAGTGGATCAAAGAAGACAGTAGGGAAATCAACACCAAAGTTTGAGAAAAGGAAGAGAAATGCAAGTTTAAGGAAACATTATCTCTCTAGAAATGTGTATGCCTCAAAGAGAAAAGAGAACGGTCCTTCTCATTCCAGATATCAGCAAGAGGAACAGTTTGATTTTAAAATATAAAGATGACATTTAGTCATGGACATTCTTACTGAATAAGCTACCTGTTTCAGAGTGGGGATGTGTATTGTGTATGGGTTTACTGTTATTTGGAGCATAATTTTGGGGACCGTTCAAGAAGGGAAGAAATTTACCTCTACTCCGTTTCTGCAGGATGAACTATTAGGATCAAGTGTGGATAGTCTTATGCTGTTGCCAGCAGCACACATGAGAGCTTCCTCACTCATCTGGTGCTGCAAACAAATGCAGGGACAGCAGAGCTTGTAGCTGGAGACCTGTGGTGTGAGAGGCCCAGCAGCAGCTCTTGGCATGTCGCTCCCTCTTGCAGCCAGAGCTCAGAGAAGGTGTTGTTGGTTCATTATAATAATCTTTATCTTTGTGTGCTAAATTGACTGGGTTTTTGTTTTCATTTCTTTTTTCCCCATCTTCAGGTTATAAACAAAACGTTATCAGAAGCCTGTTCTCAAAAAACACGGCAGAACATTGGTACAGTGCTGAGCTGCTCCAGTGGCATCCTTTCTACTTCTTCCCTCTCCATCATTTACACAGCAAAGTGTGAGCTTTTGGTTGACCTCCTCAGCAAGCTGTCCACGCTGGCAAGTCAGCAGCTGGCTTCTGATGATGCCGTGTGCTCCCAGTTGTTCAGCGTCCTCCAGCTCACCTTTGCTCAATACCTCCTGATCCAGAGGCAGCAAACCAACCCAAATCGTGTGTTTGGGCAAGTGACAAGTCACTTGCTCCAGCCGTGTTTGCTCCTGAGGCACTTGCTGACTGTGAGGAGCTGGACACAAGCAGATGATAACCGTGTGCGTCAGCACCTGAGCAGGGAAATACGAAACCAAATAGAAACTTTGCTGCAGGCTGGGTTATTTCAGCCTGAGCTTTTCTCATCCTACAAAGAAGAGCTGCTGCCAGAACAGGAATCCCAGGAGAAGAAGAAAGGAGCTTTGAAAAGTCTTTTGCTACCAGTCAACACAGTGCAGGCCAAGCTGGGCAGTGACTTGTGTGAACCTGCTGTCCACGGAGCGGTTGTGGCTGGTTCAGTGTCCCTGCTCTGTAAGCTCTTTCTGGACTCGTACTGTAAGGCAGAAAATCACCTTGTATGCTTCCGCATGCTCAGCAGGCTTTTTGGCTGTCTCAGGCTCTCTGACCTACAGCAGGGAGGGAAGGAGGATACGCTCTCCCCTGTGGACTGGAGCACAGAGCTGCTTGCTTTGGAGCAGCTTCTGAACTTGGTGCTCAGCAATGATATCTATAACGTCGCCAGCGACCGTATCCGGCACAAGGAGGTGCAGTTTGGGTTTTACCGGAAGCTGGCACAGCTGTTGGTGACACACTCCCAAGCTGCCATCCCCGCTTGGTTCAGGTGTCTCAAACTCTTGATGTCATTAAACCACCTTATCGTAGAGCCAGACCTGGATGACTTGGTGTTGTCGGCCTGGATTGACGCGGAGGCCTGTGAGGCGCGCACGAAGAAGGCGCAGGAGGCTCTGCTCGGCACCGTGTTCCAGACGTACGCCAAGCTGCGGCAGTTCCCGCGCCTCTTCCGGGAGGTGCTGGCCGTCATTTGCCGGCCGGCAATTGATGAACTGAGGCCGCCCGTCTTCTCTGCTGGCCTGACTCTAAAGCTTCGTGAGTGCCTCCTGGAACTGCCACCCAACCAGATTCTGGACATTTTGTGCCTCTTTGTGGAGAAATGCCAGACCCTTATCGTTCCTGCTCTTGAAGGGTCAATTGAAATGGCCTTGAAGCTGATGTCAGTGTGCTCGGTGCTGCACGCTTTTCTGTTCAACATGAGGAGCCTAGATGATGTCACTCCTTTCCCCGTGGTGCTTCGCACTCAGAGTCTGTTGGCAAGCATACAGAAGGGAATAACTCGGCCACTGATGGAGCTGCTGCAGGCTCCTAGGAAAGAGGAAGAAAAGTCAGACCTTTGGCTAAGAAAGGCCAGTGATGCTGCTCTGCTTCTTGTTTACACTTGGGTTGAGGTAGACACTCTCTTTGGTGTTAGCTGCAGTAAATATGTGTCTCCAACAGCTGAAATTGCTGGTGCTGTTACAGAACCTGCTGCAGGGCACTGGGGCATTTCAGCTTCACTGCCTGGTGTGAAGGAGCAGTGTTGGGGGAGAGTTATGGAACTTGCAAATAGTTTTGCCTCCACCAGTAAATACTGCTTAGAACTGCTCACACTGCAGAAAATGAAGGTGATCTTAATGCAGACTGAAGCTGACCTACAGGCCTTGCAGCATGCTGCAGCTTTCATCCTGGAGTCTGGGAGACCCACCAGGAGCACAGGAGAATCTAAACCATGGGATGGAGATATCAGCACAATAAATGAGCTTACCTACCCCACAGCACACTGGCACCTTGTTGTGTCCAACCTGACCATCCTGTTGCCGTACCTTTCTTTAAAAGATGTAGAGTACGTTGCAAATGTGCTTCTAGAGACGTTAATGATAGCCAGAGCTCAGGAAACTGCCACAGACCAGGATCCCTCTATCAGCATTGGAAAGATATCCCTTAGTTTGATGCACAGCTCCTTTCTACCAGAAATGAAGGTCCTGCATTGTGCTTTTCTGACCCATCTTGTTCATCAGTTTGCTATAGTGCTGCCTTCTGCTACCAGGGATTCAGTAGATCTGCCACTGCAGCAGCTGTCTGTGAGTAATATTCCTTGGCATGAAGAAATTCTGGCTTCTTGCAAAACTGCTGACCCGTTGGAAACACCATCAGAAAACAAACTGATGAAGGACGAGCTGAGCTTATCTTGGAAAACACTGGAGAAAGTTGCCCAACGTATAGTATTGTTAGCAAAAAATGGCTGCCCTGTCATCCTGGAAGAAGGTCAGCTAGAAAGCTGCCTGGGTTTGCTAGAAATTGTTTCTCTTCTGAAACTAGACAGTTTTCTTCCCTCTGACTGTGCTCGGTGTTTTCTGATGCTGCTGTCCCTGCTGGCCAATACCAGGGCTAGTGTCTCTTGCAGCAAGTTGTTATTGCTGAAGTTTTTAAGTACTTGCCTCCACCTCCTGAGATGCCTGCAAGCTGGCAGGAATGCCAACTCTGTTTTGAAGGTGTTACATGCCAGTGATGTTCTTGAGGCTGTCATGACCTCCCAGCTTACGGCTAGCAAATTCTTCACTGATGTCTTAACTCCTCCTGTTTGGGCACAGTATGTCCAAGAAATCCAAGAGTTTTTGGAAAGCTTTCTTCGGGTGATCATTGAAAGAAGACAAAGTGTGAAGCTCAACTTGGAAAAGTTCATGTCTTTCCTGGTGAGCTGCAGGCCAGACAGAGGTGCAGCCAAAAGCAAAGACTGGAAGAACTGGAATCCTTAAGATTCTGTGCTGCTGCTCACAGCATTCACCACACTCTGTCATGTTGTCACACTCCACCTCCAGCAGCTGTCAGAAAAGAAGCTGCGTTCTGCAGATGTGCTGTCTGCTCTGCTGGAGCCAGTAGTTCTGCAGATGGTCAGAACTGTTGAACACAGTCTTCAGAGTAACACCCCAAACCGGCTTTTGCCTGTGGCATTCATACCATCTGTCACTACTCTCCTCAAAGCAGATCTGAGCCATCCTGTCAAAGGCTGGCAGAAGGAGCCCAGTGAGTTTTTGGAGCAACCCCGTATTAAACTGTACCAAGAGTTTTACTCTCAGATACTGAGAGAGCTGCCCTGTGCAGGGGGCAATCTGCAGTTCCTTCAGCCTGCTTTGCAGTTCCTGACCGTCTTCTGCTCCGTGCCAGTGCTGTGCCCTGCAAAAGAAACTGCGGTCATGGTTGTTCTTGCTATAAAAAAGCTGCTCTCTGGTATGGAAACTCTCTTTCTCCACCTCCTTTGCTAATTTTGCAAGTTAAAAGCCATTTAGCAAAGCATACAGCTTTTTTTAAGATTCTGTGCCTGTTTACTTGTGTTAAAGGAGCAGGCTATCCTTTTTAAAATGCATAACAGGAAAGTTTTGAAGGACACAATGTTGTGGTACGTGGACCACGGCAACCATCTCATTTGGTAATGATCTCTGAGGGATGTAAACTTCTTAATAAAGTTGAGGCCCTGAGTTACTCATCCCGGCTAGAGCATGTTGACAGTAACTGGAACATGGAAGCCCAGATGTAGGGCTGCAGTGCAGTGTCTTACTTGTGTAATTGGTATAGTAGGCACTACAGAAGCAGCTGATGTGCACCAGGTCAGATCTGAAAGGTCTAATCTGGGGATCTCGGAGGATCTTACAGTAAAATACTCATCTACTTTTGTGTGTGGTAGGTGAGGTTATAGAACAATGGAGGTTATGTAACTGTTAAGGATGATGAGCACCCGTAATTCTGATGATGTCTGTGCCAGATTGGCAGGCTGCTTCCTTTATCCTCATCAAATAAAGAGCCAGGGCTGGAAATCATGTGAAAAATCTCTGCTGCCAGCTGGAGGATCTAATGACTCCTTTACTTTGTCTCACTCAGAAAGAAAGACAAACACAGTGCAGGCATAACTGTTCTCTTTGACTTCTTCAAAATGTTGGAATTTGCCAAACTTATTACTGGCATGCTCTAGTTCAGTGGTCTCCAAATAAAAAAATTGAACATGCGGCCTCAATATATATTTACTTATAAATTATACACATGTGCTACTCTCACTATGTACATTACAAAGCATGCATACAGAAAATGTTTAAAAAGCATGAGATAAAGATGAAAGAAACGCTTTTTAATTTTTTAAAAAAATTATTAAAAATACTGTACTTACAATTCCTGCAGCCCAAGGAATTGTCTTCTGCACACGCTGGGATGTGCACACTGTACTTTGGAGACTGCTGTTCAAGTGAACTACAGTCATGATCTCAGTGTTTATATTGGCATTTAGTAAAAAAAAAAGCTTAATGCTTTAGTGATTTGTGATGGGTCTCTGGTCACCATTTGTAGAAAAGATTTGTGGTGTGTTTAGCCTGCTCCCTTGGCTTGTGCACCTGCTTTGGGGTAGTATTTCTGTATTACTGGAGGCTCTTTATTGGTGTGATGACTGCTCTGTGAACCTGAGGGTAGGAAATACTTGAGATCAGCAAGTCATTGCACTGCTGAGGAGAGAGGTAAAGGGAAGGGTGGAGCACTCTATGCATTGAGTATTAAAAAGTTACTCACAGAGCTGCTTTATTTTCAGTTTGTTCTGTTCTTACTCGTGGAAGTCCCTGTCTTGGGAATTGATTGCTTTTGTCTCTTGAATATGCAGGTCCTGCCATCACAACCCAGATGATCCAAAGTATGGAGATGGAGCTGACAGAGCTGTTTGTCCAGCTGCTGAGAAACTGCTCAGCCGAGGAATTTTATACCATAATGAGGCTGGTGCTGCAGGGACTTGAAATTAGGAATGTTTGGCAACAGAAGGCTAAAGTAAGGCATGAGCTTACTGTATTGCCAACTTCCTTCTACAGTCTGCTGTATCTTGAACAAGTTCTGTTGGCTGAATGACATTTGTTAAATATTTTTTCTTCTTCCTGCTTTATGTTCAGTGATCAGGTCAAATTAATTTACATGGATAACGACTGTGTTCTGTATATAAATTGAGAGGCAGAAAGATCATGGAAACCTACTTGAAAAACTTTCTGTCCAGCTTAAGGACTCAGCAGTCTCGATTCCATGTACTATCTACAAAAATCACACAGCTGTGGTGTTACAAGCCATGCTGAAAGCTCTTTTCTACTTGCTGCCCAGAGCTCTTGCACAACAGATACTAGCAGTCAGTGTTTGTCTGTGGCTCTTCTTAACAAGGTTAAAGGCACTTTTAGAAATGCTGACATTTTTAAGTAAAAGCAAAAGTGCACCTGTGCTTTTGCTAATTGTCTCGTTAAGACTACTCAGCAATAACCAGATACCACTTAGTAGCTTTTAAATTCTGTGCCTTTCTTCAGAGCAGCTTAAGCACCGGTGGTGATGTGTGGAACACTTTTGGCAAAAAAGTCAACTGTATGCTCCACAGGAAGGCCAGTGACTTTAGAATGACACTTGGATTAAACTTTGGGGGTTATCCAGCTCTGACTTATTTGTGAGAAAGAGACACAGATGTGCTGCCTCGATTCTTGATGCATCTCTTTGAAAGTGTATCTGGAATTCCTGAACTGTACAGGAAATTCCTGCCACCTGAATATAGCTTGCAATATGTTTCTTTTATCGATCTGTATAAACAACTAACAAGTAAAAATACCTGCTGCCAAATGCAGCATTCTTAATGTATAGTATACCAGTATCCCTGTATTGCCTCTGCTTCCTTGTTATCTAGTGGCAGTTGTATGAGAAGGCTTTCCTTTCTTAAAAATCACATAAACCTTCTTGTGCAGTAAGTTGATTCTGAAATAAATGTGACATGAAGTACATTTGGGTCAGTGCTGCTCTGTATATTGAATTTTGTTGAGCTGCCACTTACTTCACAATTTCCAAAGAGAGGTATTGTGGGAGCCCTTTCATGTGTCAAGGCTCTGGTAATGCTCAGCACTGCCACTGGCCTTGAAAGAGCTCTTCTGCACTTGAAAGGAGCCAGTGTGCCTTGTACCCCTGACTGCTCATCTGTCTGCTTTCTGCAGGAAGTATTGTCAGCTGTTACGCTAACCAAATTGTTGCTCAGCTGCCCATTAAGCGGAGACAAAGAGAAAGCTTTCTGGTTTGCCAGCCCACAGATAATCACAGCTTTAGCCGTAAGTATCTCTTTATTGTAACTTCATTACCTACCCCTTCTATTTGTTAGAGTCTGTAGCAGTCACATCTAACTGCAGAGAGGCAGTCAGGAACAAAAACTAAACAAAGCCATACCAGAGTCGTCTGAACTTTTTGTCTACGCCCCTTTTTTCCTCCATTCTCAAGGAAATCTCCCCCTGTGAGTTCAATGTGCAGGTCATCCATTTCTTACACACAGTAATTTTGTGGAACTGCACCATGTAATACGGAGCTTGGGAGAAAGTTAGACTGCAGAGTAGAGTCTCCTGTCCTTCCTTCTGTCCAAAGGAAAAGGTAACTGTCAGACACTTGTTGCAGCAGAAGCCAACAGCATCAAAACATACAGGAAAAAGTGCTTATATTTATTATATAATTTCACTGAGTTATGAAAGGGAAACTTAACTGAAAGTAATTGCACCCAAATTTCCTGTCCTTCGTTCCTGTACAGCATATAAACCTAGTGATGTAGGTTTTTCTTCTGTTGTGATGATGTCTGTAGACTAGAATTTATCAGAGGTTGACTCTGCAATGCCTGGGAATCATAAGCATGTAGGTTCTACCCTTTTTTGCTACGTTTGTGTGCTTGTGGAGGAGTAAACTACATCAATGCTTTCATGTGAAGAGGTGCAAAGAGGTGCTCGTTGTCAAGAGACTGGGGAATCGTTGCCATTCCAGCTACA
Organism: Climacteris rufus; assembly: GCA_013398175.1. Classification (NCBI taxonomy): domain Eukaryota; kingdom Metazoa; phylum Chordata; class Aves; order Passeriformes; family Climacteridae; genus Climacteris; species Climacteris rufus. The sequence continues at coordinate 1,854,802 of VZRZ01008641.1, forward strand.
CTCAGTGTTTGTTTGAAATGCATCATATGCATCCTTGCCCTGGGCATAATTGCAGGAAAACTGCTCAGGTGCAGGAGTCTCCCTGCCAGTCCAACTTGCACCAGTCTAGTTCCATTGACTCCAGTCAGAGCATTAAGGTTCCCTGGTGTTCCAACACTAATAATAGGTGGCTAATGCACTTGTTGTTGTCTGTTTCCTATCTTGTAGTTGCAAACCAAAGAGGCTTGTCAGGACCAGTCACTGATTTCCATCATAGTTGTACCTATTCTAGAGACTGTAGCAGCTCTGCTAAGGCAAGGAGAAGGGGTTCTCGTGAATCCCCATCATGTATCATTGGCATTCAGCATTCTCCTAACAGTCCCTCTGGATCATCTGAAGACAGAAGACTATCATGGTGTCTTCCTGGGGGTCCATGAAGTGCTCTTCTCTATTGTGCAGTGTCATCCAAAGGTATATCTGTGAGGGGTTGGGAAGAGGGGAAAATGATAGAAAGAATGAACACATCAGTGATAGCATTTTTTATATGGTTTTGAAATATTTTGTTATGATAGTGTATGAAAGTGCATTGTACCACTTGTAATTTAAAAGGCTTATGATAGTGTATGAAAGTGCATTGTACCACTTGTCATTTAAAAGGCTGGGAATCTCAAAATAACATCATTTCAGTTGCTCTCCTGCTTTGTTGTGCCTGCATTGTTGTTCTTTGGCAGTGAATTGCCTATCAACATCTGATGTTAGGTTAGGAAAAAATGTTTCCTTTTTCTGTGATTGATTTCTAGAAGCACAAATGGCTCAGGATGCAGAATAAAGAGATAGTCTCTACCCTCTCCACTCCCTTTACTACATAATCTTTTTGTCATGTCTTTTTCAGGTGCTTTTGAAAGCAGCACCATCTTTTCTGAGCAGTTTCCATCGTCTGGTAGTTTCTGTCATGCATGAAGGACGTCAGAAAGGAGACAGAGGTACCATATCTTTTCTACCTTTGCATTATATATAGACACTGTAATTTTGTATACTCTAGAAGAGGATATGCTGAACAGGGCAAAGTTCTCAAAACCTGTCTGTGGCATTGAAACTGTCAGCTTTTTCTGTCCTTTATGTGAAAATGAGAATGAGCTTTGTGGTGTTGTGGGCTTTCAAAGATAACTGGGTCTCCTGTGGAGCTGCATACAGACAGCACTGCTTTTGGTGAATGAGTTATCCTTCACTGACTAAGCAAGTAGACAGGAACCAGTAAGGCTTTCTGTGCCCGGTTTCTGCTCTTCATATCAACCCCTGTGTCTGAAAGCCTGATGGCTGTGAGCTCTGGTGATACATGCTAATGTGTGAGTTATAATCCCAAATCAATCCTACTAAATGGAGTTTCTTGAGGCTGGAATGGTGTTTACTACAGAGCTGAATTGTCACAGTTCTGTACTAAGTATAAAGTCAGAACACTGTATGTATCTGAAGCATCAATTGGAGTAAAGTAATATATCTGTATGGCCAAGGATTTGGAATTAGTGTAGTTAAATATCTCTAAAAGAAGGGGGAATAATAGACTTCTTTCTGGGTGTTATTAAAGAATTTGCATTGTCAAAGTAGACAAGTCAAAGATGTCCACAGTGATTAAAGTAATCATCCTGTGCTCTATGCTGGTTGGGACATAAATACCCTGACATTAATAGTACTGAGTTTTGAGACAAGTTGACTTCATGGCGTGAAACTCATTGTATCCCAACTTTCTACTGATGCCCTACAGCCTATGCCGTGTCCAGATTTATCTCAGCTGATATGTTGCCCACAGCTGTGTATGTATTCATTATGGATTAATATCTTAGCAAAGGCTCAGTGATAGAGGAAAAGGTATGTTAAACTGGTGCCAGACTTTGAGAATTTGCTTGCTTCTGCAATATGTTTACATCAGGCAAGGGTCACAGGAAGCTTACCAGGTACATGGCATCTTCAAGTTGAAAAACATGCTGTTTGTCTTTGCAGGACTGTTCTGTTTATGTAACAGGTAACATAAAAGTAATTTCTGGGTTTCCCTTCTCCCTTGTTTGTGTTAGCTCTCTTCATTCTCTGCCTACTGAGTAAATTCTCAGCTGATCTCACCAGTCTCACTTTAAATATCTCCAGTGGTATGGCTTCTGCTGCTATATTCCACATAATAGATCTCATCAGAAAGCTTTCTTACCATGCTGTTTCTAAGAGATGTCTTCTGATTTTCTGTAGGTAGGGAATATGATTTTCCTGTCTCCTTCTTCTCTCCACCACATTGCTAGTTGGCACTGATTTGTGGAAGGGACCATAACTGCTGCTTTTAGCACTTCAACATCTATAGCACATCATTTTTGCTTTGCAGTGCACATGAAGTTGGAATCAGTGTGCTCTTACAAAACAATCATTGTAAGAGATGTATTTTGTCTGTTGTTGAGGGCCTCTAGTTGTGGCTAGGCAAGAAAAGAAGATAAAATGGGCAAGCTGTCCTTGGCCTCATGTAGTTCAAGAATGATGGAAGACTGGGTGATTCTTTGGGGTCTTTTTCTTAGTGTTTTTAAGCCTCAAATGCCAGGCTGCATCTCACTTTATGTTTTAGGCAACACGGACGAGTTTGAAGTTATACTGAAATGTGCACACTTGGTGGAACGGATGTATACTCACATTGCTGCAGAAATGGAGAACTTCACTGTGTTTTCTGCTTTCATTGTGGCTCAGTATGTGACTGAATTGCAGAAGGTATGTTCTCATCCATCCACAAAGTGCCACAGTATTGTGCTGGCTTTGGAGTTTCTGTTCTAAAGGCAGCTGTGTTCAATTTTGTAAAATTTTGTGAAGTTACAAAAGTTGCTATGCCTTAGGGAGATACAGGTTTGATCCAGACTGTTGTTTTGAGCAAGAGTTCCTGAGAATCTTTCTTACCAAACTCCTGGAAAATTTTCTATAGGTGTGGGCTGTGGGATTTTTTTTAAGGTAAAATTATGTAGTGTCCAGTTAAGAACTGCTTTGCTTTCTTGTCGTTTTGGGTGCTAATTTTTCTTCTTAGAATGGTTTGGGTTGAAAGATGATTTTTAAAGGTCATCTAGCCTAACTCCCCTACAATGAACAGGGACATCTTCAACTAGACCAGGTTGCTCAGAGTCCCATCCAACCTGGCCATTAATGTTTCCAGGGAGGAGGTATCCACCTCCTCTCTGTGCAGCCTATTCCAGAGTTTTGCCACCATCATTGTTAAAAATGTCTTCCTTATGCATCTGGTAGTTAAGTTCATCTCCAAGATAGTCTCAGTTGTCCAGGACTGATAGCATGTAGGGGCCCCGTTTGGTAAAGTAATGGTGGAAAATTCTCCTGGAAAATAGCTTTTAATATGGTCTAAATGATTAAGCAAATAGGAAAAATGTTACCAAGGCAAGAATTGTTAGCTTTTCAGTAATTCTCCTTCTGTACCAAAGATATAATTTTGATCCTTACTGAAAGCAACTACTTCTGCTATTATGGATGCCAGAGCCAGATCAGTAGTTTCTCACATCAGACCTAACTTCAGTTTGTAATTTTCTTCAGCCTAATGGATTCAGATTTTACTAGGGTTTCAGTGCTGCTTGTGGTGCAAGTACCAGCAAATTGATTATTTGGTGTTCTGGCCTGGGCATGGGCTGAAATAAAGAAACAAACTTTAGTCTTTGTTTTTAGGCCCTCTTACAAAAAAAAAATCCTAACTAGTGCTATTTTTCTGAAGGATTATGGTGTAACTAACCATGAAGGTTATTACAGAGGTTAAACTTCAGCTGCTTTCTCTACTGCCTTTTTTCCTTTTTATTTTTTTTCTTTTTTTGGGAGCAAAACAATGGGAAATGTCAGTTTTTAGTCCTGTTACTTAGTGTTCCAGGTGAGTTGGTTATTGTTTACATAGTGAACATGGTAGTTCAGCAAAGGGAAAAATTACTGTTAAGATGACTTCTCCTCTCTTTAACCATCTCTAAATTCTGTAATCTGGTCATCACTGAATGTAAGTCTGAAAGCCTGACTTGAATCGACAAACGACCTTTTTTAGGTTGGAAGGACACTTGTCTCAGTATGAGGAGTACAAAGTCTCATGAGACTTCTAGGAAAGTTCTGTGCAATACTTTCAATGGGAAATGGAAAGTGATGGATGATAGCTGAGACCACAGATCAGTAATGTATGCATGGAACCTTTGGGCGTGGAAGGGGGAATTGGTGTAGTGAGCCACCAGACAGTGTGACAAAGGAGTGTTTTCTGTCTGACAGAATGGATAGATCACAAGTAGGTGATGATTGATTTGCTCATTAGACTGGTGAGAATTGATGGATATCAGAGGAAGGGGAGGCCTCAGCATGCCTGTCTTAAATGGGGCGTGTACACATCTTTCATGTGGCTCTGCAGAGGGAGAGAAAAACTTTTAAGCATTCATCTCTTCTGAGTCAGGACCAGTGGCTTTCTGCCAGTGATCTGGAAGACCCTGAGGGTCCATCAAAGATAACTGAGAAAAATATATTGGTCGTTTTAAGTCTTTGTATGGGCATCTGCACACTTACTGGAACCTTTTAAGAGTCTGCAGACTAGAAGTGATGAAAGCTACTGGCCTAAGTAGTCACTTACCCCTAAAGTGGTTGTGTAACAGCTCCCTCAGTGCTTCCTTTTTATACCATGAATTATTTTGTATTAATATAGAAAGATTCCTGGAGTGGGTGGCATCTCTTTCATACTGGGTACAGTGCTTTCTGCTTGTTGCCTATAAGCTGTTGCTTAATTCAGCAATAGTGAAATACCTCTTCACACGTTTAATGTCTCACATCAAGAGCTCTATAATGCTTGATAAATTGGTTGTGCTAACTATATAGACCATAAACCACTTACAAGTATAATTAACTGCCAGCCAGTAGTGGCAGCTGTTTAAATCTTTGGTTCTGCTTCCCATGGTGTTATTGGTGTTTATAGGAAACTGCAAAGTGAGAATGGCCCAAATAAAGCATGGGTCCAGATGAATTTGTGATGTGAGGGATGCAGTTCTATTAACTGCAGCTCTGAGATAGCTGCTTATCCCAAGTGGGCCATCTGGTCCATATTGTCAATAGCTGTGGGTTTTCCTGTCCTTGTTCTCTGCAGTCATTTCTCTGCCCTAGGAAGGGAGAGCCCAGCCCAGTGCATTCACTGGGAGCTGTGATGCTCAGCTGTTCTCTTACTTTAATGCACAGTGTAGGGAGAAATAACATCTTTTAAAAACAAACCAATTGATCAACTGTCAGAGAAGGGAAAAATTACAACCTCTTGGACATGCAAATTCTTCAGGGTCACAGGTCTAAAGGAAGGCTTGTGTGCCTTAATGCCTGCTATATGCTTTTCCCAGCTATGTTAATGGATCTAATGAAATATTCCACATTTGGGACAGAAAGAGAGCAGGAGCCTGTCACAGTGATGAGGAGTGCACTTCATTAGCAGAAAGTTTATTAGTTGCCTAAGGAAGAAAGAAGCCTGAATTTTAATGACAGCTTTTTATGTAATTTTCATTAGGCCTGGAGTGCAGAGGCTTACGTCTGGAGGCATAAAGCTAAATTTGGGATTCAGCAAAGATAAGACATGGTTCTGCAGCAAAAATAACGTGATGATGCCAGAGGCCAGCACTGTCTCGGGCAGTGGAGTATTTAGCAAGTGATTTGTGAGTACAGGAGAAATTTCAATTAGCCTAGAGCACCAGAGGACTCCAGAGTCAGCACTGACGTTCCTGGTTGTAGTGGCAGCTCTGCTGGTTGTGGGGTTGAGCAGAGGTAATGTTGGGAGCAGGGCCCCCGAATCCTGAGTCATTTGTTGCATTCCTCCAACTTTCTGCATGACTTCAGGCAAGGTACCTGATTGCTGCTGTTAAAACAGATCAAGGAAATTTACATCTCCTGAGCTTTTTTGAAGGCTTCTTTTATTAAGGCTTGCGCATTAAAGTCCTCAGATAAAAATTGTTAGATAAATATCAAATTATTAAGTGATAAGTTAAAATTGTTTGACTACCCAATGTAAATGAGAGAGCAGCCTAAAGGAAGTGCTCATTTGAAACTGAGACTTACTAGCATACAGCCTATATGAGACATGCAAAATCTACTGAAATGTGTAATCCAAGGCAAGTAGTTTAGGGTTTTTTTAAATTACTGTTGTTTCTGCTGAGGTGTGTCCGTGTGATTCCAGATGATCAATGTCTTTGCCACTGTAGCAATGTGTATAGTAGTACTCTCGTGGATTTTTTTGCAAAGGCTATGCTTGTTCTGCAAAACATGCGTGCAAAAATCAGGAAAATACTGCACAAGTCAAAATCTTGGATTTTATCTAATGAGCTGATCCAGATGGTCTGATGCACTGAATAACGTGTTGTCAGCATTTAATGTATACTGACTGTGGAAACCGTGGGTTTTTGCCTTTCTGTCTTCAAGTTTAAGACAATTTTGTTCTTCTTGTAGGTGACTTTGCACCCAGCTGTGAAGAGACATCTCACAGAAGGAATATATCACATCCTTGACCTTTGCATTGAACGGGACATCAAGTACTTAAGTACCTCGCTCCCAGCAGGCGTGAGGGAGGTCTTTAAGGAGCTGTATAATGATTACAACCACTACCACAAAGCAAAAAAGCAGGGGGAGGAAAAGTACACTGCATGATGAATCCTGCCTGGTGCTGTGTGATCAGTTATGAACTGATCTTGCAGTGCTCCGAAGATCCTCAGTTGCTGTTTGGTTTGGAATTGAACCTGAGGAGGCTCCTAAACATGGATTGCATTTATCCCTACACAGCCAGCCTTCACAGTGGGGAAAAAGGGAAATGGGGAGGGAAGATGTGATGTGCTGTTCAGTCTGGCCCTGCTTTGTGCCACAAGTGGCAGAACTGCTGTGCCTCTGCTGGCCCCTGGTGAACTTGCTGGGACCCCTGGGGAGCTTCCTGCAATTTGGCAGCAGATGTCAGGCTTCAGGCTTTGGCACATCATGGTGCTTTCCTGTGGAAGCAATAGTCTGGTGTAAAACTCAGTGAGGGATATAACCTCTGCTTTCGCTTACATGGTAAGCAGAATTAAAGCAGTTTAACTGCTTATATTTGTACCCTGTCATTTTACATTTTGTTACTGAAGAAATTTCTGAATGTTACACAGCTGCACAGTAGGTTACTGTGCAACACTGTGGAAGTAACAGTAAAAAATTGGAAAGTTTGTATCTCTTTGCTTGATTGGTATTGCAGTCCAGTCCAGCCCTGGGCAACCTGGTCTGACCTATTGAATTTCCTTCCCAACTGTATTACCCTGTGATCTCACGATAATCAAAAAGTCTGACTGCTTGGAGCTCTGGTCGATTTACTGTCATTAAGCAATTACAATTAGTCATCTGAGCTGTGATCACTCTCACTGTACATTTTTAGCTTGTGACAAGTGTTAATTACCACTGTTACTGTCTGAGACCCCTTCTTGGTCTAAGCTGACCATTTGGTCTAAACAAAGCATTGTTGCTTTGCATTCAGTCTAGGTTAAGAGCAAGCCCTGGACTTACTGCAGCTCAACTGACAGTAACTTAATCAGCTGTGGTAAAAACCACATTTGAGCCTGCAAGAAGCTTTATCAAGTTTTATCAAATAGCTCCCTTTCGTTAGCTAAATGACAGAAGTTTATTTTCTTGAAAGTGATAGAGACTAAAGATCTAGATTTTTATGTAAGTGGTAAAACAGCCTGCACACATACATGTAGGTACATGCTTTAATCTGCAGAGAGGGGCTGGGCAGAAGGAGACTGGAATGTGGCTTAACACTTTTCTGGGTCCCTCTGCCTCATAGCAAGGTCCAAAGGATGAAGTTTGTCTGGGGCAGGAGATCCTGCATGGCTCAGATGAGGGAGATGGACAGGGCTGGCTAAACAACACCCTTTGGACTGGAGATGACCCCCCTCTCATCCTGAAAAAGTGTCTTGGAAAGCTTTGAGACCCTGCGAGGGCTGTTCAGAAGTAACAATAGTGGTATGTTATCAACACTGTTCTAGCCACAAATGCAAACCACAGTGCCACACAGACTGCCAGGAAGCAAGTTAACTCTGTACAAGCTGGACCCTGTGCACCACTGTGCCACTTCTGTATTTTATTTCAAAGCTGGAAAGCTGATGTGGGCCAGCTATGGGAAGGAGTTACTGCTGCCCCACCAGGCAGTGGGACAGGGACATAGGTCAGCGTGTGAGCTGGGGGTGTCCAGCTGGGCACCAAAGAGGGGAGATCTCCAGGGTGAAGACAGTTAATACAGTAGGAAAAATGGAGGAGGGCTTTCAGTGCTGGGAGAGGATGTGGAAAGAACAGCGAAATAGGGAGAGCTGGGTTTGGAGCGGGGGAGGAAGGAAGTGAGGGAGGAAGGAAGTGAGGTAGCGTGGAAGTGTCAAGGCTCCCCTGATGTAGCCATATGGTTGCAAGCCACACACATAGCTCCAAAGTTTCTGAGTGCAGACCACAGAGTAAGTAACATTAGTCAAAAAGAGGTAAACTAGTTGATCAGTTTTATTTCATTAATACTAACTTTAAAAATGTTACCAATTTTAACCTCTTGGCTTGGAAATGAAAACGTGTAACTGACTTACATGTACAGGGGTGATGGAATTAACAAGCTTCTACTATCAAAAGGACACAGTGCTTGAATGAATGGAAATTTGAAACCCTGCCACAATTAAACCTTTCTTTCAAGCATGCTGTGCGACTGCCACTTATCCCACAGCCCTCCTTCTCCAGGCACAGCAGCCGGGTTCTGAAGCACAAAGCAGCGTTTCTGTGTAGAAGTGACAAAGGGGTTAAAAGGAAGGCTGTCTTTCACTTGCTAATCCCAGGTCTTTGTCCCAAGAACTGCTCCGGGTTTTTTTTTAGCTAGAATAAATTAAATCAGTGGCAGAGGACCACCTGCTGAGAAAGCAGGCTTTGTGTTCCCGAGTGCATTCCCACGTGGGTGCAGTGTTCCTCTGCCGTCACACGGTGGGGCCGTCTCGCCAGGGTACAGAGCACCGTCTGCAATCCGGTTCGGAGCCCTTCCTCCGGGGCTGGCTTGGTTCGTGAGCTCTGAACGGCAGGAAGGTAAAGGGTTTGGCAGAAGCACCATCTCAGGGGTAAAGGACAGGAATCACGACCTTTCTTTAGTTGAAGCGTTGCTTTGTGCAAGTGAATCTCCAGGCCTTACAGGCTTCTGCAGCAGACATTCCTGGCCAGATTTCCAATTGTTGATGCAGTGCATCTCCTCCGAGGGCTTCTCTTGCTGCAGCATGGGCAGAAGTACCTCCTGCAGGCAGAGCTCACGGGCTGGGATCTCAGGGCTGGGACTGCGGGTGGTGGTTGTTGCTGGGGCAGGGGCAGTGCCCCAGTCTGGGCCAAAACTCAAATAGCAAGAAACAGGAAAGGCAAGAAGAACAGTCAAGACCGACAAAGATCATGCTGGGTTTATTTACCCCTTATTTTTGTGTAGCTGCTGTGAAAATCAGCCGATTTTCCTGCTTACCTGGCAGTGGGGCTTTATGCTCGATTTATCTTGCAATTGTAGATAGAAATGTCAAAAAAGATGATGGTGTAAGATGTTAGAAATCATCTTACTTATTCAAAAATTATTTTTCCTGATCATGCCTTCTGGGAGGAGACAATGTACTGAGTACTTTCCTTTAAGTTTGAAGTGGATCAGTAACTTCCTATTTGTTTACTTCTTAATGCAGTTCTGTGGCCTCTGGATAACAGAAGGCTGCTTCCAAAGCTTCCTTTATGGGTTACATTAATATGAATTAATTAATAATAATTACTATGAATAGAGGAGTACTTTGAGAGATTCCTGTACCATTATTACTGAACCATTAAATGTCTCCAGTGATATAGTCTGCTGGTGATACTGAAGTGAGTGGGGAAGTGAACACTTGGGACAGGAGCCAACCTACAAGAAGACCTGGATAGGCTGGAAGGCTGGGCTAACCAAAACCTTGTGAAGTTCAACAAGAACAAGTGTAGGGTCTTGCACCTGGAAGGACATAATCCAGGAATCCAGCACAGTCTGGGATCTGCCCATCTGGGGAGCAGTTCTGTGGAAAGGGACCTGGGGTCCCAGCAGACAGCAAGCTGAGTATGAGTGAATGTGCTGCTGTGGCAAAGAAAGCCAATGGGATGCTCAATCCCATCAACAAGGGCACCACCAGCAGAGAGAAAGAACTCATTGTCCCACTCTACTCAGTGCTTGTCAGGCCACACCTGGAATAATGTGATCAGTTTCAGTCCTTGCTATGCAAAAAAAGATATGGACCAGCTGGAGAGGGTCCAGGGAAGGGCCACAGTGATGATCAAAGGGCTGGGAAGCTTTCCACAGGAGGAAAAGCTGAGAGAACTGTGCTTGTTTAGCCTTGAGAAAGGAGGGTTTAGGGGGAGAGCTTATCACTGTGTTCCGGTATTTAAAGGGTGTCTACAAAGAAGATGAACACTCCCTTTTTTGCAAGGAATCACATGGAAAAGACAAAGGCTAATNAGGACTGGGAAGCTTTCCACAGGAGGAAAGGCTGCGAGAACTGTGCTTGTTTAGCCTTGAGAAAGGAGGGTTTAGGGGGAGAGCTTATCACTGTGTTCCGGTATTTAAAGGGTGTCTACAAAGAAGATGAACACTCCCTTTTTTGCAAGGAATCACATGGAAAAGACAAAGGCTAATGGTAGAACTGGGGACATTCCAATTGGACACAAGAGGAAAATTTTTCACAGTGAGAACAATTGGCTATTGGAGTAATCTCCCCAGGGAAGTGGTGGATTCCTCAACATAGAACAATTTTTAGATTTTTTTTTTTTTTGGCTAAATGACTGCTTGATTTTTTTTCATTGAGAAGCATACAAGAGTGCCATTGTAGGCAGACAGGCTGACATTTGCTCCTGAATGATCAGTGACGTATTCTGCAAATAGTAAAATTTTCCAAAAGGAAGACGCTCCTGTTATTGTACCTAGCCTATAATATTTATGTCACAGACAAGTGGAAGTGAAACCTGACTTGCTATGGAGCAGGAGTGATTTGTATTCACATATCTTTTAAAAAAAAAAATGACAGGGTTTTTTTGTTTTTTATTGACTTTAAAGTCTGGAAAATGTGTGAAAGAAAGTGTGTCCCTGTGACCTTCTCAGAGCTTTTAGTCTAGGAGAGCCCTTAGCAAACCTGTTTAGAGTTCTTAAAAAGAATTTGGGAAGAAGAAATAAACACCCTCCAAGTGCCCAAGCTGTATTGCCACCCTTCCAAAGGAGGACACTGACATTTTGTACCTGTTTCTAAAGATGGCGGCAAACAAAAATGGCAAAATCCATTTTGTCTTTTGTAGGAATCTTTTAATGCAAGCGTGGAGTGGCAAGAGGTGCTGCAATGACTTTCCAGTGGTGACTGCTTGGTCATTTCTAGGTGTAGACTTGTTTATGTCAGGAGAGCCTTATTCTGATGTGTGGTTCTGAGGCTTCCCTGTTAAGATTGGTGGAGACCAATTTTTGCCCCAAAGCAATTTTCATTATTTTAATTACTTTTTGTAGAAGTTGGATTAGAATCACTTTTTGAAAGAAGTTCCACAGATGATCTGCTCTGAACTAGACATCTTCTTGTGGAGACTGCTGCAAGTACTGGGCCCTCTTTTTCCAACTGGGAAGTCACTGTAATGCCTTTTCAGTTCTTCCCCACAATCAGAGGACAGGGGTGTTTTTGCTGATAGCTGGTGGAATGGATTTGTAAAGCAAAGAAAGAGTGAAAGGAGAGGAAAATCAGGACAGATCCTTTGTCAATTCATCTATCTGAGTTTTCTCTTAGGTTCAGGTGTCCCTGCTTTTATTTTTACAGCCTCCGCTTGAGGGATTGGTTCTCCAGGCTTTCACAGAGCTGTGCTGGGGCTGCTCAGGAACGTGCACAAAGCTGACACATTGCTGTCCTAAGGATGATAACCATGAACTATTTCTGCTGTAGGAAGGGAGAGAAGAAAAAGAGCAGTATTGGAAGTCTAGGATGCAGCCAGACTATTGTCAGGATTCTCTGTTGATGAGATAACTTTGTTAATTATTTAATTTTGGGTAGAAATCAGCAGGTTACAAGACAGAAAGAAGCTCCTGGTAGCTGAAAGCAGAGCAGCTTTGAAAACCAGGCTGTTCCTGATTTTCTGTGCATCTTAAACATCCATTGGTTTATTTGGTGTGCTCCAAGCACCTAGAAACCTTTCTGGGTGACAGGGCCACCATGTGCGCAGTAGTCAACTGTGAGCGTGCACTCACTGTCCCAACACACTGCCAGGTGTGAGAGACAGTGGGTGGGAGAAGAAACAACATTGTAGGAAGAAGTGATTGATTTGTGTTTAGTTTTCATGCCAGTTTTAGAGCAGCAAGTGGGAGTTCCCTCCAGTAACCTCAGGGAAGAGTATTCTTGGGTTTGGGGTTTGTTAATATTCCAGGAAAAGAAGAGCAAAGGACCATGTTATTTAAAAAAAAAAAAAAAAAAAAAAAAAAAAAAAAAAAAAAAAAATTTTATTGTTGGGGCAAAAGCAAAAAAACACAAAAAAAATCAAAATTTCATGTTGGGGCACAAGCAGACAAATCCATAAAAGACAATTTGATCAATACCTCCATTGGTAAATTATGTGGTCTGGGCAAACAAAGCCTCAGCTTTATTGGAGAGTGTATTAACTGATGGAGTGAAGGCTGATTTATTACCCTTCATCCAGTAATTGTCAGGCCATAATCCCCTGAAGGGAAAGTAGCCATCCATGCTTATCGCTTCAGGAGAGACACTAGAACAAAAAGATGGTGATTTTAGCCTGGCAAAGAAACATTGCCACTTGAGCACAGCTGGTCTGTCCAAATGCAAGTGGCTGCTGCTTGTTCCTGTTCCTGAGACTCAGGAGTGCAGCTGATGTGGAGCACCCATATCTGGGAGCAAAGCTCAGGTCTTTGTCATGGCTTTGCTCTTGCATCTGCTGCAGGTCACCTGTGTGCTTTGCTTGTCAAGGCCTTACCATCTCTGGCCTCTGACACAGACGGGAGTCTTCCCTGTAAGGGATTGGTGAGGTTTGCAGAATTTTTAATGCTCTGTGGGTATCTAATGGAACTGATTTTTTTTTTAACTGCTACAGAGATGAGTGATACAGCATTATTTAGTTGATTCACATCTCCAGTGATAACCAGAAAATGTGTTGACTGACAGTATAATTTCTGCCCCTTTTGTCTTCTCACCAGATGTATGTGAATCTTGCTGTTGTTTTAATGTGCATTTTACTATATTTTCTAGGATCTGTTGAGATTGTTCAGTGTTTTCAGGAGACAGCTATGCAAATGTCAGCTGTTAGTACTTGATTTCTTCAGACTGAAATTTAAAATATGTTCATGAAAATTTTCATAGCCTAAGCCCCTAGTACTGAGAGCCTAGAGTATGTGCCTCCTGGTACCACGTGCAAAGGAAGTGGGACTAAGAAACCTGTTATTAGCAGTTTGTATTTTGTTTGTGCAATGACATCTGAGGGACTTTCTAAGCAACTTATTTTCCCTTGCTGTAAAGAAAGATTTCTTCCTGCAGCGAGGCAAATCTTTTCTTCAGATCTCAGCCTGTACCATATTGTCTGGATGAGGAGAAACCTGTGGAAGAGAAAGAGTTTTGTTCCTGAGCCATGGAAACTTCACCATCTGGAAACCTCCTTTGACCCACATGCCCTTTCCCTGCAGTAGCACCACTCCTCTGTTCCCATTTTTGGAGGAGAACATGTATCTCTGTTGTCTCCATGCAGGCAGTATCTGGAAGATGGGCTGACCTCTGCATCCAGATCCGGGATGTTGAGGAGGAGTTGTGGTACATGCATCTTTTTCTCTGCCACACTGTAGCAGTGGTAATGTTTAGAATTAGGTCCTGCACGTGATTCCTAGGGACTTCAGAGGGCAGAAGGTTGCCCTCAGAGCTCCCAGCACTTTCCATCTTCAAAGTGCATTATAATCATGAATACATTAATTAGGCATTCTCCCCTTCCATCCTGCTAACTAGCTTTATTAAGCTGAATGTATTTATCTTTGGGCAGCTTCTACAAGCAATTGAATGAATAATTTTCCTAATAACTTTAATAGCAAAGACATGAAAGGGAACAGGGATGATGAGAACCGGAGACCAAATAAAGCTGTGCTATGAAAGGAGAGGAACAATTTCATTCTAGGTATAACTCCACCTACCCCTGCAATTCCCATCTGACAGCTGTTCAGCTTCTGTCTTCCCTAACCTACATGGAATTGCACATCTATGTAACATTTATGCTAGCATACACAAATGCAAAAAAATGAGGTCATGGATAACTGGGATCTGTAGAAAAGGAGAACATGAAAATAGCCTGCAATTGCAAGGTCAAGAAAGCCTCTGTGAATGTTTGACTTTTACATATGCTTGTATCTGAGGTGTTTTATTGAGAACTGCTGTAATCTAGCAGAGGGTTTCACAGTGGGTGAGCTGCAGTGGTGGAGGAAGGTCATAAAAGACTGTCAGAGAATGTAAGGTGTTGAAAACTGTCATCTAAAGCAAATGAAATCATGTTTTCCTTCTCCATCTTTACCCCTCAGACACTGCGGGTTGTGCCCTCACAGCACACGCAAATACACAATGTGTGGTTGTTACCGTACAGGTGCAGTTTTGCTCCTACTCTCACAGTAAATGTTGGTGGAAGCACATAAAAGATTTTCTCTGAAAAAGTACATGTTCCCAAAAAGTTCAGAGACTCAGTGACTTAGTGGCTGGGATGCTGCACTGTGAATTTAGTGATTTTTTTGCAGTGCTCTGCCATTTGCCAAGTGATTTCACCTCTGTCTTCTTCCTGTCTTGTTTATTTAGATTCACAAGCTTAAGACCAGGAGGGACTGCTAGATCATCTTGCCAGACCTCTTGTGTATCGCATCACAGTCGATTGAGCTTGATATAGTTACTGCTGTAGTGAACCCAATAACCTGTGGGTGGTTGCAACATATCTTCCATGAAGCCAAATTTTTGACATTAAGCTCTTCAGGGCAGGAGTTGTGTTCTATCCATGCTTTAATTAGAGATTCTCAGCAGTACTATTAAACCAATATCAACACAAAAAAAATTAACACTGGGGTAATACCAATAATGTTAATTATAATAAAATCTATTAATATTTTGTTGGTTAAGCTTGTTAGGTTGATTGTTTTGTTTAGAATTTTTTTTAAACTGTGAAGCCAGCCACTATATTTGAACTGTAGCTTTCAGAAAGGAGACTAAGAGGTGGTTTTTCAATTCTGGTATGCAAATACTTCTGCAGAGCAGCAAACCAGGTATTGAAAGGGCTCTTTAATGCAGTGGAGGAGGTTGTAAAAAAAACCAAAACCAGTATAGCCAGGAGCTGTTCTTCAGCATTGCAGATTGTCAGTAAGTTGATCCCCGTACAGCAGTAAGGGAGTAAAATGTTACTGCTGGTGGCACACAGGATAAATGCAATGAGATTCACATGTAGATTTTAATAAACATGGAGAATCAGCCCCATTCTTCTATCTTTTAATTCCCAACTTACGGATCAAGTAGTCTGCCTGTGCCACTTTGATGGAAAGTGGCTTGCCAAATGGAGCAATTTGGTTTTTTTTTTTGTAAGAATTCTTTCAGCTAATGTGTATTTGACACTCCCACAACTTTGCTCAAACTCTGTCAGACCAGGGAGATGTTTGTCAGCATCCTCTTTTACTGGAAGAGCTAACCTAGTCTGAAATCTTGAAGGAATAAAACCTTGACTTTAAATAGAAGTGTTTGTGACAGGACAGGGTGATCGGAATGGAAGGATCCTTCCTAACCACCTGCCTGGCTGTCAGAGGAGCTCATCTCTTCCCCCTGCCGCCTTTGGCTGTCTAGAATTTGCCATGGACTGCAGGCAGGCTGCAAAGGGACCGGGTGAGATGTACATGTGCACTGAGAAGTGACCGGAGTTTATTTGTTGTGACAGGAGAGGTGCCCCCCTCCAGCACCGGCAGTCACTTCCTACAGCCCTGGGATGGAGAAGCTTCAGCTGCTTTAACCAAAGCAGTGCAGGGCTCTATCAGTCCTCTGCATCCTGTTGGAGGTTACTTTCCCTACAGCAGCATCAGTGGAGCAGAGCCATGGTCTTGCCTCAGTCCCTGCAGCTCCAAGCCTGATCCATTACCCCATACCCTTTGGGAGGATGGTTCAAAATAAAATGCTGAGTTGCAGAGAAGCTAACACACTTCTGTAGCCTCTGGTCCCTGCTGTGGGACAGTGGTCTTTGGCACACAAGCAGGACAAACACAGCTGGTGAAACTCAAGGGAGTACCTGAAGGAGATGCAGTTAGGTCAACGCGACTAAGAGGAGTTGCCTCTGAAATCACAGGGCACTGCTGGTCCTGCACACTCGGGGTGGAGCTCAGCCCTGTCACACCTCTCACTCTGCCCAGCAGTATGTGTGTGCTGCAGATGGAGGCACTCACAGCACCAGCAGGAAAAGTAGCTCTTGTCTGGTTTCCCACAGATGCCAAAGCTCAAAAGTGAGGCCTCAATCCTGGTCACTAATTGCCTTGGAGGTGTGGGGGGTGCTGTCTTCCCTTTAACTCTTGTTACCCTGGCACCTCATGGGCTGCCATCACAAATACCTTGTATAAAGCTGGCCAAAGCATAGCCAGATTACACCTCTAGTGGCCAAGCAGACATGCCTTGGCTTTGAAGCCTTGCCTTGGACTTCAGTGCAAGAATGGATTCGCTTTCTTAGAGCAACATGGGAGTTATTCAGACTCTGCAACAAAAGAGAAAGAAGGGAGTGAAACTGGACCAGAGCGAAATTAAGTTTATGGTTACAGGGCTCGTCATGCAGTTTCCCCTCTGTAGCCAGAACTGAGCTTTAAGCCTGGTTCAGTGAATGAGATAAGCCACTAAAGCTTCATTACTTCAAGGTTCAGTGATAACACCTCTGTTGTCTAGGAACCAGACAGCTTGGGAATCCATCCTTTTGGGACAGTCTTAAAAAGGAACATTCACAAGTTCAGATGTCAGTCTTTTCAGGGTTTTATTTCAAAGCTAGTATGAAATGTTCAGGTCAAAAGCTCCCTGGAAGAAATTGCCAGTGCAGCTCAATTCAAAGCAAGCTCTTCCCTGCTGTTTCTATTTGTAGTACTTCAAGAATGTGTTTATTTTGTTTTTTTCAAAGACAGCTGGGTTGGGAATTTCACTATGGAATGGGAAAGGTTAAGACAAAAAAATCATTGCCATGGTAGCCTTGTCTTCCTTTTCTTTTGGAACCAATGTAGGCTGCAGGTGAGCAAGGCCACAGTGAGACTAATTTCTGGCAGCTGACAGATGATAGCTGGAGTGCTTTCCAGAGCTTTGCAAAGCAGCTCTTGAAGACTGTGTGGCATTTGTTATAGTATGGGTGGTTCCATTCTCCTTACCCTGGATTCCCCCAGGATGTGGTACTTTTCCCTGTCAAGGTGTTTAGCGCCCAAGGGGAGCCCTACTCAGCTGTGGCAGCATAAACCAGGATGTGGTGTGTGCTCCTTGAGTTGTAGCCTTTGTTAAAGGTAATGTCTTCCACTGCTCTCTGACCGAGCCAAGGTTGAGGTGGCTTTGAGCTCTGCTCTTGTGAATACCTAAAGCCATGAGCCTTCTTCTTGCCCAGGTGCTAATCTTCATTGCTGGGCAGGGTCACCTCTGTCAGGCAGCCTATCCTCCTTGCTAAGTGCCATGCCCCAGCATCTGCAGTGTTTCACCCCTTCATGCACTTCCTCTGTTTGCACAGTGATTACAGAAATAATTTTTGCCTGCACTACAGCATTCCTTAGGTTCCAGAAATGCAGGCTATTATTGTGATTGTTAAATAAAAGCAAAGCTGCAGCTCAGTACTCTGTGTGAAATATTCCCCCAGCCAGGTATGCTAACTATGTCCATAACTCTCGGGCTTCTGAGAGCTTAAATTGGTCTGAGAAATGAATGTGGTGTGTAAGACCCCTTGAGGGGAAGCCAGACTCTATAGCAGACCACTGAGCAGCTTCACCTGCTCTAAATGTTTCAACCTTTTTTAACTCTTGTTTTCAAAGTGCTCCTGCTGAAATGCCCTCTCTTTCTCTGATTCTGCTGACAACAACTTCTGGGAGTCTTCTGCAACAGTATGAAAATTATACGCCCTGCCATTTGCCAGTCTGATCATGGGCCATCTGTATGAAGGCATGCTACTGTATTCATCCTTTTGCTCCTCCTGCTTTAGGTTGGGTATTTCCACAGCTAAGTGTTTATCAGATGTGCTAATCTGCATTTTGTGAGCCAAGACAAGATTCTCAACATCTGCAAGAACTCTGCCCTGCCCTTATGGGGAGGGTGGGGAACTCCAACACTTTGTCACCATATGGTTTTGGCTGATTTGTGGCTTTAATAATTTCCTCTTGGCAGAGGACTATCCAGCTCTCTGTGCTCTCTACCAGGAACTGACTCATGGAAATGGAGTTTTCCCTTAATGCGTTGTGAGAACGAATATCTGTGTTTGAAGAATCTAGTAAGCTAATGTGCAGGTGATGAACATTTCTAAATGTTGGGGAAAACCCCATATTCGGCTATTTTAAATTAAGTTTGTCATTTTATGCATCAGCCATTTGGAGATTCATCTATTCTAAACTAGAGATTTGTCTGCCTCATTGCTCACAAATTGTGAAGCTGGTGACCTGAATGTTGTTGCTTTACAGAGGTAAGTTATAGCTAGTAGTGGATAGAGATGATCAGATACTATGGAGATAAGCCTGATATAAAATCCAAACCTTAGTCTTGCTGTCGGCTCTATACAGATCTTGTGTCCTCTGTTATAACATCATGGCCTTAGGCATCATCATCATCATCATCATCATCATCATCATGTAGGCTTGAACTTGGGATTTGTGGATCTAAAAGCACAACTTGCTATGAGCTGGAGGCTCAGGCAGGCAAGTGCACTGAGACCAAACATGAGGTAAAGCATGTTTGCATAAGGCACAATGAAAAAGATTTAAGCAAATAGCTTTTTATCTCACTTTTGTGATAGGCAAGTGTGCATGCAGCCTGCCGCTGCAGCTCAGCTGATAAACAGTGTCTCGTTGAGCTGCAGCAACTAATCAAGTATCTGCACTGTGAGTGGAGGGGCACTTCGTTGTTATCCTGAGACTGAACTGTCTCAGCAGTAATTGACATCCAGTCACAAGGAGACAGAGCTGCAGTAGGCAGGGGCTCAGAATGTTTGCTGAAAATCAAGTTGTTTATAGCAGGGATCCAGGGATTTGTATATTCAGAGGTCTTGCAAATGGATGCCTCTGTTACATCAGAAGTGTCTTGGCAAACCAAGCTGTTTAAATTATATAGTGTGTCACCTGTTTTGTCCGACATTGGGGGTTTTTGCATGTTGTTTGTTTTCTGTCACAGGATTAAGCACTCCAAAACCAGGGCTTTCTCAGTATCCTCAGGAAGTTATTTCCTACCTTTAAAGATTAATGTCATGGGAAATTTTGTTTGATCTCAAGCCTGAATTCATTGGTTCAGTTTTATCCTCTTATTTCTGGATGAAAGGAACAATGGCAGGAGAAGTAGTATTTCTTGGTCTTTCTTGCATTAAGGCGTGGAGGTATGGTATCACTGTTGCCCCAGCTGTGGAAGAGTTGGACAGTCTTCGAAGCAATGATTTCCCTTACAAGCAGGAAATCTGCTGCCTTTTAGATGTGTTGTTTGTTGACCCCGACTGGTCTTTGGTGTTTTTATTTTGAGACACATCCCACTGTACAAGACACACGCTCAGCCACAGCCCTAGAGGATTATCTGTGTGCCATTGCATGTGAGCAGGCTGTGCCCAAGGCTAAATCCCACAGCCTAGCCGGGTATTAGCTGACAAGCAGGTGATGTGCAGGGAAAACATGGGGAGCACAGAGGGCGTTTGTTTGGCTCCTGGGGCTGAAAAAATGGGGATCTGTGCTTGGGAACAAAGACGATTTGCATTTAATTTCTCTGGGCTGCAGCGCTGGCAACAATGGTCGATGTTCATGCGTGGCACTACAGCCCTGCGCTGTTGGGGCTGAAAGGCCGCCTTTGTCCGGGGCCGGGGCCGCAGGAGCGCTGCTGTCGGGGCCGCAGCTCTGTGACACACAGCAGGGCCACAGGCAGGAGCCAGGGAGAGAGAGAAATGGGGTGCTGGTAAAGCCTCCCAAATCTCCTCCTGTCCAGGAGAGGTGTTCAGTGACCTTGGGATGCCCTAAAGGGAAAACAGCGCCATCCTCCAGTGGCTCCCCTGTGGGGTTGAGGTCAATGCCTGTCTGTGCTGGTGTTCACCTCTGCTCTTCACTGAGAAGGGGAGTAGGGGTTGGCTACAGCTCTTCCCTGACAGGTATAGCCAAGGGTCACTCAGAAGTAAGCCAGGGCATGCACAAGGTGGGCTCTGATAGGGAGATTGAACAGCCCTAAACCTTACCTGTCTGGGACATGGCCTCCTGTCATAGATGAGGCCTTCAGAAGGTGGTGAGGGATGGTAGGGGTGGACACAGAGTGTCAAGTGTGGTGCAGAGACTTGTTCCTCTTGCAGACATCTGAGTTCAGCCAGGTGTTATGTGGTGGGTGCCTCTCCAGAGTTTGTTGGGGCAGTCTTGGCACTGCTTTAACAGGCTGTTAACCTATCATGCAGCTTGGAAAGCCCCTCCCCAGGGACTTCAGGCTCTCACAAGGCTGTGAAAAGCATATACCCTCAGACTGGGCTAGCAGCCACAGAACACATTGCTGTTCCACCAGCCCCAGAAGTCCTTTCTCATTGCAGTAGCTGTCTTTCTGATACAAGTACCCAAGTGGTGGGAGTTTGTCTGAGACCACCACCAGGCAGCAGGTGAGACTCTTCTGGTCTCTTACCAGGAGTTATTTGAAGTGTACGGTTTTCTACAATAGGTGGGAGGAATGTGTAGGATGTAGGATCCTGTTCTCTACCTCCACAGGGAAATGGTATTTGGCTTGGGGACTTACTGTGCACAACATTGACTTAGAAACCTGAGCTGCTCCTGCCTCACCTACCCCACTGTACAGTGCTCACCGTGCCAGCTGAATAAGACGTAGTGTTAATTGCACTGTGTGCTCCTAAGCTTCTTTCCATGGCTTTCAGGAAGCTGATTAAGAGAGAGAAAGTAAAGTGGGGATTACTGGGATCCTGGTGGAGGCTTGGGGAAAAAAAAGGAAATTCCTTGGAGGGAAAAAGAGGTATTTGAACAGCTGACAGCAAGTCTCTGCAAACAAACCGGGAGAGTTAGGCAGCAGATGGACTAACTCTCTGGGCTAGTGCCAATGCATCACATTGATTTAAAAGATGAAGCACCCACTGCCTGGGAAAGCAAGCCCTTCGAGTAGGAGCACTTCCTGGCAGCTGTTCAAACACTAGCTGCCTTCCAGTTCGCTTTTGGTGCACCAAGAGTCAATGAGAAGCACTGAGGACTTGGTATATGAAATATGACAAATGGGGACTATGGACCAATAAAGGGGTTATTTTTGTAGGGAGGATTGCATGGAAGATAATGTCCAGTTGCTCAGAAACTCATAGTGTGCAATTAAAGAACTAGAGGAGATCAAAGGGCCATCAAGTCAAACTCCGCGTGGTGAGTGCTAAATCTTTCAAGCAAAGGTGAAGACTTCTCTGGAGTTCAGTTCCAGAGGGGAAATACTTTGCTGGACCTCAGCTGTAGACCTTGCTGTAGATGAAATTGTGTCATGAGGTATGACTGCTGTCCTAGCTAGCTGTGTTACCAACATCTACTGTGACGTGTCTGAATTGAACTCACAGAATGCCTCAGTGATGGGCTTGGATATGTACAAATGCCTCCTTCTCCCACACCTTTTCCTTCTATAGAAATGATATGAGCTGGAGTGGTTTATTTTTCCCTCCTGCCCTTTTCTCAAAATTAAATGGAAGCATTCCTGTTGAAGAAATAAAATTACTGAATAATAAAACATGTGAAGACTCTTAGGTGAAATAAGCATTTTCACAGCAGTTCGTTCCACCAGATTATATATACATGTATATATAATATAGCCCAATGGTCCTCCTAATTTATGAAGGCTATTCCATGGTTGTCCCTCTTAATTTCCCATTATATATATAATTTGGTTCTCTTTTGAGTCTGCCATACACTGTTTTTATGGTATGCATGACAAGGAGACATAGTCTCAGACCCTGAGCTTGTGCCAGCTCCTACATCTTGAATTGCCCCTTGAACATAAGCTTATACAAAAGTTAATAAGTTTTTAGACTGATTGTACAACATGTGCGGTTGTGATTAGAGTCTATATTTAAGACCTGGCTGCCAAAAAGACTTCAGCAATGACAAGCTTACAAGTATTTCAGCAAAAGGCTGACACAAATGTGGGGTGGGCTGGGTGTGCAACAAAATTTATACTCTGCCCTGAGGAAATGCCACCCCCCACCCTGGCACAGCACCTTCCTCCGCCTCTGTCAGTGTGCAGCAAAGGGTACTTGTGTTTGTCATCCTGCCTCCTCCTCCATCCCAGGGTTTCTGATGCAATAGGACCAGAGTGGGAAAGCAAGTATGATGCAGCAGGCCTGGCAAAGCACAGCTGTGGGAAAAGGAAAAAGTACTCGGGGGCTGGCAGCAGGTCTGATATCATGGATTTCAGGAGATGTGGAAAGGTAAAGACAGAGCAGCATCAGCTGCTAATTCCCATTGATGAAGGTTTCCCTGTTCCCCTGACTGTGCTGCATGTTGCTTGCAGCCAGAGTAATTTGGAGAAAACCAATATCCAGCTGTCGCTCAGAGGTCGGAGGGTTGTGTCTTGATGTGTGCAACAGCGTGTCTTGACTTCTGAGTAGCTGGGGCCTTGGTGAAGCAAGAGAACCTGATCAGAGAGGATTTGCAGTCAGATTTTCAGCTGTAAGTTCAGACAAACTCATATCTGTTTGCTTAGCTGACAACCATGAGTCTGGGAGCCGGTGGCTTGGCCTTTCACTGCTGGGGTGTTTGTGCTGATGTACTGCACACGAGTAGCGTGACAGGGTCTGACAGGCTCTACCAGCTGCTTGGGCATTTATGACATTTTGTAAAATAGACACGGTGCTCCCTAGAAAGGCATCAGAAATTTGGCGCCAGTACCACTAGGCTCAGATGAACATCACATAAGCATTCACTAAATGGGCATATATTGAGATTTATCCGGTTCAATGAGAGGTTTGAGGATTCCCAAAAATAGCACCCCATCGACCAAAGCCCTCTCTGGATCTGTTTTACTGCAAGACTGTTGATAAATATTAAAATAAAAGTTATTTCCCCCAGTAGAATCTTCTGCTGTAACCTGCCAGTTTTACACTGCTGACTTCAGTACAGCACCACTGGCATGGAGCTGAGACATTTTGTTGGTGAATCTGGTCCTGCATTTGCTTTAGCAAACTCATTGAATGGATTTCTAGACGTGGGAATGTCATGGTAACTGATGGGAAATGGATCAGGTAAGCAGGTAAGAAATGACAGGTTTCTGACTGATAGCCAGGCATGTTAAAGATATGGATGTTTACTTGGCACAGATTATTACTAGAACAAAGCATTTTATGATTCATGGAAAATAAATGCAAACATAAAATTACTTTGTTTTACTTTCTCCTCTCCCAGTCACTGAGGACACTTGATTTCAAATGCTACCTTCCTGCTCAGAGAACAGAAATGTTTTCTGGACAGGGTCTGAGGCTGGTAACACCGATGTCGACCTGGAGTCGTGCCTCAGTGCGGTCCATGGAGTTCCTTTGCATTTACACCAGCATTGTAGATGAGCTTCTGGCTCACAAAAGCAGTCAAAGCTAATCGATGTGGCTAGAATTTGAAATCTCAAATGCTTCTGTTGAATGGTTCATGAGCAATCTAAAGGCTAGGAGTTATTTGCGGAAAGTATCCAGCAGTTAATTTCAAATCCCATGTACGTTTGAGATGTTCATAAGCTACTTGCAGACAATTTGCAAACAGAAAAAGAGGATAAAATTCATCAAAATAAATGATCTACCATGAATTATTCATTTGGTTCTCATCAGTCATGCCAAATCTCTCCCTTGTTGTTTGTCTCTGCAAAGAGATCAGGGATTGAGTTTAGCTCCGAGACAGGAGCATGCATTCACCCCTAGAGGTGCTTCGGCAGAGCAGACCTGCGGCATGTAGGTGATGAGAATAAGAAAGCTTTGGGGGCATAAAACATTCCATTCTGTGGATAAACAGCAGATTTTAGCCAGCAGGGCTGTCAGGTAGGCTGCTTCCACAAGGACTGTTCTTAAACAGAAAACCCCAACCACCAAAACAAACCCTGGACTTGAAGGGGAGAAGAAATGAGAGAATTGGGGGGTGTTTGATGTTAACAGGAAAGGTGTCTTTCAGCCCGTCTTAGCAGCAGGCTGAGGGTAGCTTTGCATTTTAACGTGGAAGGGAAGAGTAGAGGTGAGGGGAAGTCCGGATCACTGAGAAACAAAAGCGGCTATCACCTCACCTGAGAATATTTCAGGCAGCAGGATGGCTTCCCTTCCTTGCATGCATAATTGATTTATAGTCATGGGCACTCTCCTACAGCGAGCAGAAAAGGGACAGCCAGAACTAAGAAACTAAGTGGTGTCTGAGCAACATCTTGGAGAGAGGGGCTGCAGTGTGAAGGCTCTGTACCCCTTGATTAATATAGTGGAAACTATATCCAGATACAGCTTTCTGGGAGAACAAAGGCAGCTAATTAAAAGGAAAGGGCCTCATTCACTGCTGTTTTGCTCAGGTCGACAGCAGAGAAATATAGCTGACACCATCTGCATTTTGACAAATGGCACTGACATAGCACAAATAAGAGCATTATGAACAAATAAGCTGTCTTATGTAAAAAAAAAAGAAAAAAATTGAGTTTAATTCAAAAGCAATGCGTGTAGCAGCATAAGCCCTCAGCACTCAACGGACCCTCATACAAGGCTCTTATAACCTGGATTTAGTTGCAGCATGGACACATTATCCCTGTTCCTTCAGTAAAGGCATTGCCATGCTGCATGCACAGCAACAAGCCAGACCCAACTCTCCAAAGTCTCAGACCAGTGCCTGAAGTGCTAGGTTATGGCTTTTATTATTCCAAAAATGGAAATAAATAGGGCATAATAGAGTTTAGGGAACTGAAATGTCATATAGCTGAGAGAGGGCATCTAGCAGCACAACTGATAAGAATGTCTGTTGGAGCACTCTCTCTGCACTTCAATTTACATCTTACACTTTGCTGTGAGCCCTTTCCTGCAGAACCACTTGGCAACATTTAATTTAGACAAGTGTACCTGTCATCTTTGGCCTGTTGCTTCTGATGCTGGTATAGCACAGACGGCTTGCTGGGGGTGAGTGAGAGGGGCTGGTCTCCCAGTCTGGGAGAGCTGGGGCTGCTGGCAGCTGGCCACCTGCCTCCCAGCACATGCATGGTATCTCATTTGAGCCCTGGTTTGGAAAGGAAGGTCTTACATGTCTCCAGGAAAGTACGTCAAGGGTCTCAAAGAAAGGTCATGTGGAAGAAACACTGATTTAATTTTTTAATAGTCTTGCCTTCCTTGCAGCAGGTTAGGAGCCAGCTCTATTGGAGTTTATTTTCCCTCTATTTTAAGCTTTGATTTCAGTCTATTTTACCTAAACATTAATTCGAATTTACCACATACCAAGTAACATGTTTTATTTTACAGTATATTATGTGCACACAGCTTCAAGATCTTAACAATCTCTTGTCACCTGTCTAAGGCAAGCTAAGAGGGGGGCTCAACAGTGCACTGGTGAGCTGATGGCACTGGGGTCATGAATGGAAGCAGCTCATATTTGTAACAGGGCTAGCCTGAGTACCCGCCCCGGTCTGCCGTGCCCTGCCACCCCTTTCCAGAAAGGCTCCCTGACCTCAGAGGCAAGACACAGGCAGCAGTCTGGCTGAGAAAGCAGCAGCAAGAGAGAGGAAGGGGCAAATCCCATTACAGAGTTCATTCAACAGGAGTCTAAAATGCTCAGTTTGTAAGATTGTCAAAAACTCTGCAGGAAAGGATTATTCAAGTCAGCATGGCTGGATCAAGCCATGAGCCTGATCTATGTGTGAGTAGACTTGTTTTCCATACCTGCCCTTGTAGATCAGTACTGCAGGTGCCACTATATGACATGCACAGGAGCTGTTGTGGGCTGTGCCCAGACCTCACCCTTTTCCATTCATGAAGTCACCTCAGTGCCTCGTCTACCTGAGAAGTCCAACCATGAGCACCACTGCCTTCCCATGACATCCCTCGTTCAGCACAGGCAAACCCTGTCCTGTCGCTTGCCTCCTCTCAAGGTTTGTGCTGTAAAAGGCTTCTGAAAAGGGATACAGCAACTCTTTTCCTCTCCCTGGTCCAGTTCACTCCTTTCCAACACCCCTGCCCAGATTTGCACCTCTGCCAAAAATCCATCATCAGCTGGTAGGCCACTGGTGAGCCCTGAGAGGTGCCCAGGTCCCACTCAGAAGCTGGCCCCGTCCTGTGCAGCAGATGGGATTGGCAGGGAGGGAGGGTGGATGGGCCTGGCTGAAGCTGCTGTGATGAGACCCCTGATATCCTGCATGGCTGGGGGCCATGGGGGCCTTTAGGGTGGTGCTGAGGGGAAGTGGGAGCAGGACAGGCTGGCTTTTCTTGGACGGATTGGCTGGTCTGCTCACCAGGATCTCCCCTACTGGTGGGCAGGGACAGCCCTGTGACCCAAGTGGTGCTCCCTGGCCATGGCTGCCTGACAATGTCCCTGACGCTGAAATCTGGGCTGTCACGTTGCACCTTGTGAGGGACACTGAAGACTTGGTGATGCTAAACTGCTTTGCCATTAGTGACACAGTCTCTGTTACCCCAGTTACCTCATGTTTCATTTTAAATGTTTCATTTGCTTGCAGGCAGCAGTTTCACAGTCTTACTTACATTGCCATAGAAACAATCTTTCACATTCCTCTATTTGTTGTGCATTTTTGTTAAAGGCTTTTACTTCTTTACTTATCCACTCCATCTTTTCATTTGCCGACGCTTTCTTCATTATGTCCTTCCAATTCCCTCACCTTCTAGCTTGCCATGCTACCACTAGGTGTTTTTCTTGGTAAGGATGCCCAGCTTACAGGCTGAATAGCTGTCAAAGTCCACCACTGATTTGCCTCATGGATAAGGAAAGTGGACTAAATGTGTGCAAGTGGACATGTGCCTATGCCCATAAGTGTTGGGATGAGGAGAGGAAAAGGAAGTGGGAGGAAGTGTGATATTCTGGTATCAGACCAGTTGCTCCTGACAGTAATGAAACCAATTTTAACTTTCGCTTTGTGACTAGGGATAAGGCTGCCCATCAGATAAGGAGCTGTGGGACTCCAAGGGATTTCTCACTCGGTTCATTTACACTGCTAAGACTCCTGTGCTCCACATAATTATAATAAGACAAAAATCTTTTGGGGCGTGCTGATTAGACAGAAAGATTTTTTGATGAATCACACTCCCTGGTGGATAGCATTTGATTGTTTGCTTCAGAAGAGAAAAGGAAGAAAAAAGGAAAAGGAAGATATGTAGGGCTTTTCTGATTGCAAAGGGTGACTTTTGCTAACGCTCAGATGATACCTTTTTTCCCCTCCTTCTCTGCTCTTGTTGGCAGGAAGCACCCAAGAAGAAATAAGAGCTATTCATGAGGAAAAAAAAAAGCGGCAACTATATTCAGTGACTGATCACACATAAACAAATACGTTCTTTTTCCCCCCTCTTTCCTCATGGGAGGCTGCTCTACTGCTGGCGAAGACACAGGCAGTGATGCATCCAGAGTCACCTTACAAGTGCTGGGCAGGGCCAAGAACAGAGTGTGATCTCCTTCAGCACAGGAGAGGGTTTTCTGTGCCAGGCTGGCCACTTCTCCTGAGCTGTGGGAGTGTCTCCCAGCAGTGAGCTGTGTCAACAGCTGCAGGATTTGGGGAATCCTTTGCCCAGCCTTTGCTGTGACATGCAGTGGGTGAGGGTATGGAGGTTGTTACTGAGCTTCTGTGTTACCACTGCCTGTTTTCCTTTTTTTTTTGTTTTGCTTAGATTTTGTATGTCAGAGACCTGTTAACTGCTTACTGCTTTGCATTTGCTCTTCAGTGATACCCTTTATTTAAATTCCTCTTCTTCAGAGACGCAGCCATTCTGTATGTCCAGGCAATGAAACTGTGACGAGTGGCTGGAGTATACAGGAAAAGCTCTAAAGTCCTGCTTGTCTTGCATGAGAAGATAAACAAAACCCAGAATTTTTCCTCTGAACAGGGCATGTGAAGAACTAACATCTGTAAGAGTGTTTGCTTTCAACATCAGGAAGACACATGAAGCACAGATTGAGTTCCTTCCTTCCCTGGCCTTTAGCAAATCCTTTAGGAGCACCAAATGCTGTGATGATGAGGTGGACAAAAGGGAGAAAGCAGGACAAGATTTAACCTGATTCTTCCCCCACTTCAAAGTGCTCAGGGTGTGCGAAGGGGAACATACTCAGGAGAGCTTTTGATTCTTGCTGGGCTTCTCCTCATTTTTTCCCTTGGAAGCAGCCATGCACCAAAATCTGTTTATAGTACATAGTTATTAAGTTCAAATGTAGCAGTAATAGCATGTGACAGTCTTCTCTTTTCTGACTCAATTTGTACCATATACAAGTCTTAGTTCTGTCAGATGAAGTGGACTGTGACAATGTCTATCCATCCATCAGGACAAATCAAGCTATTCATACATTTTACTCTGCGAACATCTTAGTGCATTTAACATTTTTTCCTGTGGCAGAGTTTCCCAGTTTTGTAATGTCAAGTGTAAGAACTGTGGGGTCACCAAGTCCTTCAAAGTTGTGAGAACTACATTGGCCATGTTGATGCCACCTAATCACTTGTATTTCCTGTATGTGTCTTCCTTTCAATATTGTTTTCTTCTTCACCTTTTTTTTTTCTTGATTTCGTATACAGGGTGCTTCTTCCTCATGTCACATATGGATGTCATGCACGAGCTCACAGCTGACCCATAAAGATGCCCCAAGTGCTATTAGCTAATGTCAGCTATTAGTGCTGCTGGCCTACTGGTGTGGAAGAGCCAGGGCTTTTAGAATAGAAATGCAGACTTTTTCAGTCTGGTTATGTTGCAGTGCAAATTCGTTATTAGAATGGAATTACGGTAATGGAAACGACTTAAAAAAGAGGCCCCAGAACTTTTTCTTAGAAGACTGTGTTAGTGCTAGGGCAGAACACCTTTGCCCTTCCAGGGAGAGCAGGGCTGACCATGGGCAGCTGTATCCAGTGTATTCCCAGCAGAACTTGTAATTTATAAAGATATGGCCAAAGGCTAAACTCTGGGGTACAAATTTTTCCCTTTTATGACTCCATTTGAAGTAGCAGTTGCCATAATCTGACTTCCAGGTGACTTGTTATGCAAGAACATAATTTTTCTTCTTGGGAAGTTCATGGTGCTTGTTCCATCACCCTGAATTCATAAGACTCTTCAGAGCCTCAGCTGCAGCTATTGATACTTTTCATTTCCTAAGTTATTTTTCTCCCTTATCCTCTCCAGAGACTTAATTACACTAGAAGCAGCCATGTGAAGGGTCAATAACTGACTTGGAGCAAGTGTTGCTTCCACATGGTAGCACAGTGGCTATGGGTGCTTTTGATACTCAGACCATTAGGGGAGCATCCTGACCAACTCTGACCTCCATTTCCGTTTGCACTGGGCTCCTTTACAACATGCTGTTTTGTCAACAGGTTTATCCATATGGTGACTACAAATTCCTCCTGCTTTAGGCATCCTTCCCTACAAAGACTGCAGTCACACCCAGTAAGGGGACTGCTGTTGCTGTAGGAGAGAGCATTTTCCTGATACCACATTGACCCAAAAAATGCTAAGGGCCGTCTTTGCTCCGCAGCCGAACAGGCTCGGCTGGGCAGAATAGAGCACAATAAATCCCTTCAGTGAGATCCCAGGTGGTGGGTGTCATGTTGCTGTTCAAGTCTTATGCCAAAGTTTTGTTTGCACACCACTTTGGCAATGTTAGGGCAGTTGTAGGGAGTTATTGCTTCTTCAGAGGTAAGCAATGTTTTGGTTGCAGAGTAAATAAATAGTCCTTTTGCACCTCCCTGCTGCAGAAGTGGCTCTGCTGGAGCAGGAAGAAATTACTTCAGTTTTTAGCTGAATATTTGTTATTTTTTTAGTAAAAGAAGTTCCGTTGCTCAGGCCAAAGATGCTACATGACACATAGCAATGATGCCTTCACCAACACAGACACTGCTGCCCTTGAAGGACCTGGCTGTGTAACTAGAGACTGCTGAGTGAAGCCTTTTCTTCCCTGAGCAGACTTAGTGAGGCTGCCACGGACTTCATGGAAATAATGACTGTGGTCTGGGAAGTAATGACTATGGTCTTTGGTCAGAGAAGATCATGTGTGCTGTTAAGTACCATGATGTGTAGAGAGAGACTGTAGGCTCCATCTCTTACTCGCACTTACTTAAAATGTTCTCCTCTAACTAAGCAATAAGCTGTGGTAAATCACCCTTTTATACCCTGATGCTTTGGTTATAATGTTTCATTAAACAGCTCTAATTGAATGTCTGGAGAAGCTTACATCTCCCACAAATCCTCCTGTGCTAATGGAAAAGTCATGTAAACAAGAATCACTTTATTACATCCATTGTTCCGATAATGCCCCTTCTAAATGGGAAAGACTTGAATCAAAGCAATTTAGTCCCTGTCTCATTGTAGTTTCTCTTCTGGTCAGTTTTATTGGGGAGAAAAGTAAAAGACACACTGAAAATATGTTAGTGTGAAAAATGGCTGCAGCTTGCAGGCTTGCACGGCCTGGGGAAGCCATTTTGAATGGCATATTTAAAAAGCAGCTGCAGAGCACACATCACCTCCCGGGGCTGACACAGCCACTGAACTTTCTGCCCCAGTGGCTGCTGTGCCAGAGCATGGTTGGCACACTGGCACTGCGGGGGCTGATCAATACCCCAAAGCCATGCGAGGCAAACAGGGCCTGAATTGCCTTCCAGCAGTCGAGGCACTGTGGCATCCAGCACGGTCATTCCTAATTTGCCCTGACTCATAAGTGGTTTCAGGCCTGTAGTTTGGGCGCCTGTACTCAGGGAGAGCCAAAGCTAACCCCATAAGGTAAAAAATGCGGGATTTTGTCATTGAATGAGAGCTTATAGAGAAGGTAATTTATAATCACAAAAAACTGCATCCCCATTAAATTCCTTCTTTTCCTGTAATTTTTGGTAGGTTCGTGCAGTGGTTCTTCTCTGTTCCTAGCTAGTGGGCAAGGGTGGGTGTATTGTCCTGGGACTGGGAACACACTGGTGCACAGGTTTTGACCATACAGAACTCAAATCCTCTCTGATGGCTGGTCTGAACTCTTCACGGCACAACTCTCAGGCCCCAGGTGAGGAAAGTCCTCCAGCCCAAATGGTGCTGTTTCTCTCATGTTTTTATTCCAGCCTTTGCTTTAGGGTAGCCCTTGTACCAACTTGCACCTCCAGTGGGGGATGCTTTAGCACATCATTGTTAAAGCTACACTGGGGGAGCAGGACCCATGCCTGGACCAAGTGCATGAGTCCTTTATTGCCTTGTGAAGAGAGGTCAAAAGGCTTCAGCAAGCATTACTTTCCCTTCAGTCATCTGAACTGTAAAACTTGCAGGCAAGTCCCTTGTGGGGCCTTGCACTCAGAGCTTTAAAACTCCATCCCCCACTCTTCTATTTGGTTTTCTCAATAACCTTGCATAAATCGTTCAGCTACCTGGGTCCTCAAGTAACCTTACTGTAAAAGCAGCAACAACATGACCCTGCAAAAATGGTGTCCTGGCACTGCAGCTGCATCCTACACGTGTCCCCTGTTTGCTGTAGGTCACTAGGCAAAACTTCCAAAAGGCAGCGTGAGCTTTCTGTGTCTTTGATCATTATCTGCATTGTATTGCATGGGATACTTTGAATTCTCTATGCTATTTTGGGAGGGAAGGAGGAAAATGAGATCAAGGCAGTTACTGAAGGCGAGTCAGGCTCAGACTATAACTGTGCTATGTTTAAAATATTTAATTCCACAGTATGAGTCACTGTGACTTGGCTGCTATTGACCTGGGTAACCTGAGTCAATACTGCATAAAAGGCCTTCTCATTTTGTCACTATAAATAAAATCTGTGATTATTCATAGTGAATGTTGAGTTTCTATTACCATAAGCAGTCTTACAAGAGCAGTATGCTCCAAGATGGGGCTGTGTCACTTCTTGTGGGTCATCTGGAGCTGCCTTCATGGGTGACCGTCTTGAAAGGGGCAGTGCTTCTGCCTTCAAGCATTTCTGCCCCTGCCTGGCAGAAGGAGAAGCCTGCTTCCATCAAGAACAAAACCCACTCATAAAATTGTGCAGTGATTGCAAAAACAAGAAAAGAAGCCGAGAGAGAAGAAGTGCAAGAAGCTAAACATAGCAAAAGGAAAAAAAGGACAGGAAGAGTAAAGGTCTCCCCCTCCCTGCCTCCCCCAGGGCTAATTTTCATTATTGGCTGCTGTCTTATGGCACCATCCCCTCCTACTCCATGTGTTGTAATTGGGCTGGCACATGCTATGCACATCCTAAAGGGACATGGTAATTATTTGTTGGATAACCAGAAAGTCTGTGCAGGGGTGTGTTTGTGATGAGTCCTGTGGTGCCATCTGGCCCTGCCTGTGACCAGTCCCATGCCAAATCCACCTGATCCCAGCCCATCCTACAGAGCCTTTTTTCTCCTCTGAAGGATATATAAAAGCTCAGTGGATGGCACCAGGTGCCTCTGAAGGAGTATGAGTTAGCCAAGCTGCACTCATCATGTGCTTGAGGGGCAGATTTCAGTGAGCCCCGCAGAGATGGATGAGCCCAGCTGTTGCCTGTGTCAGTGGCTGTGCAGACCAGACTCAGGAGCAGCTCCAGCCAGTGGAGGATGAGGGTGCATGAGGTTCTGTGGTCTAAAAGAGAGGGTGACACCTTGAACAAGGGGAGGGAAAAACAAAGGGATGGGTGTACTATTTGGATATGCCAGAGCTGTCCCTTCTAATGTTTTGTTCCTGTCTTTATTGATGGTTAAGCACCATGGATGAAAAAGGCAATTAGACAGAGTGAAGTGTAGCCTCTTGATTTTGCCTGAGTGGCACTGAAAGACAGTCCTTAATTGGCTCTGTGATTGTCAGAGGAACAGCACTGATCTGCTCCCTGCCCTTACCCTGGGAGACACAGGAGAGAGACTTCCCTGTCCTGCAAGAGGCATCAGCTGGGAGCAGCCATGGGTAGAGCAATGCTTAGGGGTTGGATTATGGTGCTTGCATTGCAGCTTTACCAGGCAGCCTGTCATGGAGACATTTTCGTGTTGATTTAAGCTTTAATAGTGTTGAAATAGGAGAGTGACATCCTTCAACACAAACTTCAGGTCTGCTGCCTTGTTGCATGCACTGCCCTGCATCAGGTCTTCTCCCAAACCCCAGTGCTGGTGCTGCAGAGAGAGGGTCTGTTTCCACCACCACATCTCTCATACCTCACCTTTTTGTCCCATACAGCACAGTGGGTGTCCTGCTGACCTGCAGTGCCTTCTGTCTGCAGCTGACTCAGTTTTCAGTCTATCAGATATCTCAGCTGCTCAACTTGATCTTCACACTAGGTCCTCACAGATAGCAAAGTCTGTGGCAGGCAAAAAGGTCTTCCTCATTAATTACTTCACTCTTCAAGTCCTTTACTGCAGACATCTCCATCCACAAACCAGGTACATAGATATTGTTGGCTTATTTAAAGTCTGAGAAAATTAAGTCCATGGTGTGATCAGCAGGGTAAATGGAAAGAGACAGATGTTAAATGACTCTCCTAGAACATTAAGGTGCTCACTGTCCCCAGAGTCCTTGGCTTAGAGTCACTAGCAGAGACCATTGTTATAATAGATTGGCAGTGGGTTGCTTTTAAGAGATTTTCAGGTTTGAATTGAAATACCCACCTTACAGAAAAACCTGACTATATGTGTGTCATGACAAATACAAACATACAGGTTACAAGCCTTTGAGCACTGAGCTGGAAAATAGTTGTTCCTGTTATTTACCAGAGAGTCTTGGACTGAGATAGACCACTCACTCCTTTTTCTCATCCATACAAGTTTTACTATACGTATTAATTATGACCAAAGTAAATATTTTTCCTGAAAGCATTGAAAACAATGTGAAGTTTCGAGGCATGAGTAGCCAATGGAAATTCGCTAAGGCAATATGGCACCACGAAATAGATAACCTTGCTGGAAGCTCAGATACAGTTGGCATCCCCCTCTGATGCTTGTGTAGTCCCAGATAAACTATTGAATTAGCCTCTTGCCCTGGATTGCTCATCTGATACATTTCTAACTCACCTTTGGACTCAAATATTTTGACACCAAATACTCCACTGTACTCAGCAAGCATTGACACAGCACTCGCATGGTTGATACTCCAGTGTACACAGAGGTGTAGGGGGACATGTTTTGAGAAAGTATGTGTTGAGTATATGTTTAAAGATAGAAGAAATACCATAAAACTGGGAGCAGTTTCAGGTGTGAGAGGGGCAGCAAGCCCATGGCAGTGCTTAGATGGGAGGTGGAGGGATTGGAAGAGCAGGCTGCTGACCCCAGCACAGACAGGGTCTGGCTGAGAGGTTTTGCCAAGGTGAGTCAGAATCACAGAATGATCCACAAGGATTGAGTCTAACTCCTGGTCCTGCACAGGACAGCCCCAAGAGTCACACCCTGTGCCTGAGAGCATTGGCCAAACACTTCTTGAACTCTGTCAGGCTTGGTGGCCCCTTCCCTGGGGAACGTGTTCCAGTGCCCAACCATCCTCTAGGTGAAGAACCTTTCCCTACTATCCAACCTAAACCTCCTCTGACTCCGGTTCAGGCCATTCCCTTGGGTCCTGTCACTGGTCACCACACAGATCAGTGTATGCCTCTTCTCGTCCCCTCATGAGGAAGTTGTAACTGTGATGAGGTCTCCCCTCAGTCTCCTCTTCTCCAGGCTGAACAGATCAAGTGACTTCAGCTTGTCCTCACATGGCCCTTGATCATTTCGTCTGCCTTTCTTTGGACACTCTCTAATGGCTTCATATCTTTCTTATATTGGAGTGACCAGAACAGTGGCTGCTTTCCCTGTCTTGTGAAACGGTGTTAACACCTTGCACCTGAGCTGCTGTCCTAGGGACCTCTGAGGTGTTTATCAAGAAGCTAGAAATACTGTCTGAAATACCAAACACAGCTGGAAAGACTTGTGTAAAATACCTCAGCTAAAAACCCTCAAGTGGCCCAAGTTGGTTGTTGTCATGCTCTGAATTATGCCTGTTAACTTACATATTTCCACCAGATTATGCTTGCATTTGGTAAGATGCATCTAACATTATCTTTCATTTTTTTCCTAACAATTTTTCTAGCAAACAGAAGCCCTATCAAGAAGGAAGAACTTTTTCCAAATTAAAATTAAAGGGTTTTTTTCCCATTTCCCTTTGCACTTGATTTCTAATGGTTGTTTTAGAAATGCTCAATCTTCATAGAGAGACCAAAAGCAAACTCCATCCCTGAATAAACAAATTCATATTCATGTGCATGTATGTCTGTATGTACATATATATTCCTAAACACATAAAAAACCAAGCACATGACATTGCTTGGAGTTATGTAGACGGTTTTGGATGCCTATTTTATTTATTGTACTTCTATTTGAGAGGAAAATTGCATTTGGGTCCGTATATCTCTGAGGGTGCATTATTTGACTCTTAATCTACATCAGACTGTAACAAAGCACATCGCATATCACAGCTTCTGTTGCTTCTGATACAAATTCTGTAATTCAAGAATATTTATGCATACAGGGTTATTTAGTCTGGTGGCTGAGGTGTTGCATTCTGCACTTTTTTTCCTGAAGAGTATTACTGGTTGTTATTGTTTGAATTGACTGTTCACATAAATTCAGTCTATGGAATGGGCGGATACACATTTGGACTGGTGAATAATGGAAGTTCCCAGTAAACAAAAGGGTTAACTTTGCACCTCTTTTTCTCTGCTGGGGGAAGGCTGCCAGGGATGGAAAGCAGGAGAAATGGAGGGTCCCTCTCCAATTTTGAGGAAGGGATGAGACCCAGAAAGGAGGGCATCCCAGGTGGTTTGCTCCTGACAGTTGTTAGTTTCTGCTATGACACAACTGAGAGCAAGGAAATAAAATCTGCTTGGCATAATTTATTATGTATTTATATATCCGCACTGGACCAGTCAAATTTCAACAAGGACTTGTCTAAAACTTCTCTATTCAACCGTGGTTGCTACACCTATTTTTTCCACTTGTCTTTTCTCCCTAAGCCCAGCTCCTGTAAATACTTTGGCCATCCTGGGATTTAAAAGGAAGACCAGCAGTGCTGACCTCTCTCAAATTCCCTTGAGGGCAGCTTTTTTTTCTCCTGTGCCCTACACAGCCCTGTCAGCCACTGTGCTCCCGTGACAAGATGTCTGCATTTCACAGCAAAGGAGATGCTTTATTAGCGCGTGGCTGTAAAATACTTTGAAACTCTAGTAGATGAATAATGTTGTGTCATAAATATAAAATGAATATTGGTTTATGGTTCCTGAAATATTAATTTGTGCGTAGAGTCACTCTTGGAATGTTTTTTTTTTATACTAAATGTAAGGATCTTTTCGAGTCCTGAATGTCCTTGCTTTGGTTTTTATTATTAATATTCCCTCCAGGAGACATTGACTTTCACTTCCCCTAGACATGCTGACTCCTGCCTGCCAGAGTGATTCAGCAGCTTGCCACTCACTTTTACAGAAGGAAAGTTTTCTCCTGGCTCCTTGCACTGGCCTGGTGTGACATTGGCTGTGATCGAGGGACACATTAGTGTGGCTGGTTGACTCTTCACACCGACTCACTGCTGAGCAGCTGGGCAGCTCTGAGCTCTCTGTTTAGCTGGTGACTGTCCTTTATACAGGGAAGGAGATCCCCATGGAGAGCATCAAGGCTTTCTGCCTCACAGCTTTCCTTTCTCCAGGCAGGATCATGTTAAATACACAGAAGTTATTTATAATTGAGGCTGGCTGCTGACTATCTGTCACAGTCATCCAGGTCTATAGAGGAAATTCTACAGAAAAATGCTGCTTGCAGTTGTTTAACGTTTGTTTAACTGCAACAAATACCCATAAAAAATGCAAGGGATAGGGAGCAATTAACACTGTTCTTTCGTCCCTTCCCTTCCCTTCCCTTCCCTTCCCTTCCCTTCCCTTCCCTTC
>VZRZ01008641.1:1898379-1949902 GCA_013398175.1 Climacteris rufus
AGATTAAATCACTTGGGTCCAAATGGCCCATATGAGTCATGAAGAAACCATTCTTCCTCCCCCTGAGAGATTTACTCACCCTTTTACTATCAGAAGGCAGAATTAGGATTGTTCTGACTGCGTAGAAGGCATTTAGGAAGGTTCCTGATAACCTTTGTGGAGTATTCATAGCATGTTCATACTTGGAGTATAGGAATTGTCTCCAAGACTTGCCTTGCCATTGATGGTTGCTTTGAAGAAAGTATTCAACACCTGTTCCTCAACTTTCCACTATGAAATGAAAATTGCAAGAGGAATCACAGCTATCCTAAATAACTCTGAATGGCTGAATTGCTCAGTGTTACTCTATGGCTGAATTACTCAGTGTTTGAAAATGACTTACAGGCAGTAAAGTCCTATCTTTCTAATAGTGAAGTTGCCCTTTTCCCCAGGAGTCCTATTAAGAACCTCTCAACCTTGACAATAAATTGAAATGGAAATCTTTTGAGTACTGTAATGAATACATTATCTTAATTTCAGAGGATTTTTGCAGGGGTAAGATTTTGTGCAGAAGGTGATTTTGAATATTTAGCAACACAACCTTAGCTAAAGCTTTTTTCTTCCATAATTATGCATTTTGATACAATTCTCTTAGCATTTTAGATTCAAAATGAAGAAATATCCTTTGGCTCAATTCCAAATTTTCCCCTGTTTTTTTTATATTCTTTCAAAAGATAAGGGTCTAATTCTCCCTTCCCTGGTGCACTTTATACTCATTTACACATGTAAAATGCTATTATTCTTTCTTGGAATCATGTACGAAAATGCAAATTACTCTACAAGACGAGCAAGCATCAAACCCAAGGACCCAGAGGATAAGGGCAAATCAGCATCCTCTCAGGAATGAGCTGGAGAGTCAGCCTAAAGCCTGTCAGCTACTTTAGGGTGATAATTCACATTCATGCCCTTACTCTATGGCCAAAGGAAGGCGAGGGAAGTTCCTCCCTCTCAGCACAGCCTGAAATGCATGACTGTGACTTCAGTTCTGATCTTACGGGTTGACAACTTCTCTAGGGGTCCGTGCCCTCAGACTGACCCACTGCGAATGTCATCTAAATATGGAGCTGCAGCTCATGGGGTGTGTTCACGGTGTAGGTGGCCTTGTCTATCCTATAAATTAATGGTGGCTGAGTGTGGCTGGAAGTTGGTTTAGCAGGACTTGGTGATTGAGCCCACTCCAGCTGCAAGTAGAGCCAAGGGCAAGCTCAGACCAGCCCTGAGCAGCACATTTTCCCGCTCACTTGCTGTGTGTCTCTGGGCAGGCCTGAGGAGCTGAGCTGAAGGACTGGCTTGATGCTGCCTAATCAGAACCAGACTGAAAGTTTTGGGTCTGGTCAAAGCTTTTGCAGCACCCTCCCTTCAGTGTTGCTCTGGTTAAGCCTGTGCATTTCAGGGAAGTGGCTGCTGGATCCAGTTCTGCTCTGCCCTGTCCTTTGGGTGGGCAGCCTCCCGAGGCAGGGCTTTTGGTTGCAAGGCTGTCTGGCTGGCCTTTATTTTCCTTAGAAAGCAGTAACGCTTTGTAGGGCTGTCAGAAAACATCAGCTTGACAATCTCCTCCACATACTCCTCTTTCTGCCTGGAGGAAGGGATGAACTGAAGGAGCAATTTGGCATGAAAATAAGAAACAGGTCAAGCTGCTTGCAAACCTGGCCTCTGAAAAAGAGATGGGGAAAGAGAACAGAAAAGCAATTATTTCAGAAAGCCAGGTTACTCCTTACTTCAAATTAGTACAGCTGATTTAAGAAACCCTGACAAACCTTATTGTAGTTCAGCTGACAGGTTTGCTAAAGGTGCTGTGTGCCCACCGGAGCAGCAATTTCCAAATCTGGAGAGAGACTACATCTCCACTCACTGAAAAACTCTCCAAAGGGGAACAACCTTTCTTTGATCAGATGTCTGAGACCCTCATCTGAAAAAAGCTTGGTGCTAGAGATAGGGAGAAAGAGGAATAGGCTTATAAAGGTATCCAGGTGCATAAGTGGTTGTCAAAATTCCCAGGTAACATAGTTAAGTCTCTGACCATCTACATTTCTTTCTGAATTGTGTTGAAGTTACTCAACAGCTTTCAGG
Source organism: Climacteris rufus (assembly GCA_013398175.1). NCBI lineage: Eukaryota > Metazoa > Chordata > Aves > Passeriformes > Climacteridae > Climacteris > Climacteris rufus. The sequence goes on from VZRZ01008641.1 coordinate 1,900,489, forward strand.
ATAAGGCTTGTGATCCTCACTTGAGCAGTGGCTGTAGTGTCTAGGAAGAAATAATATGTGTATCACAAATGCACTTGATCTCTTCTTGATGTATGTGCAAAGAAGTATTTTTGTGATGTGGCTCATTGCCAGTGTTCCTGAGAAAGTCACATATGTGATTCTTCCTCTGTAAGTTGATAAAGTAGTAAAATTAGGTTTTGAAATATTTCTAAACCTCTTTTTGCAATATTTAACCCTTATTTATTAAGAAAATGGAAAAGTCAACATTTCCCTTATTCCCCTGAAGTCCCAAACCAAGAGCTTCTCTCATCCATCACAGTGACAGTGATGTGTTAACAGGCACCAAAAACTACATGCCTCTTCCTCTAAGGGCATTCCTATGAAAAGTGAGCCAAAGGGACTTGGTCAGCAAATTTCCTGACTTATCTCGTGGTTTTCATTTCTAATTTTAATGCTATGTTAGGATAAATGTTTCACATTTACTGTTGAAGTCTCTAGATGATTTCTGATCCCATTAGATTAATTCCAACTTCCTTTCCCTTGATAGTTGATTTGGATGTAGTAAATAATGTTCTGTCCATTCTGACAGCTGCCCAAGTTATCCAGTTATCCTAGATTGCTGCTAGTCATGTCCATCTCTCAAAGAACAAACTAAAACATAACTCTCTTATATGTCAATTAAGACCCCCCGCCTTGATTAACAAGTATTCCCCCCCTTTCTTTGGTGTGCTCACAAAGTCTGCTAGATTTACAACTCAGTGAGTCAAAGTCTTTTACCTACAGATCAAGCACAGTTAAGAGAGCAGCAATATTCAGATTATCCTGCCCATCCATCTCCACCCTGGAGAGTGGCAGTTTATGAAACAAGAATTGGACATTCTCTGTGTCTTGTTTCATCTTCCACTAAAACTGGGGATGAAGAACAAATCACTGACTATTTCAGGGTCTAAATGTGACAGAATGAAAACCTGGTCTTAAGTAAAAACAAGGCAGATTTCAGCATATTCAGAGAGCAGTTAGGCAGAGTCTCAGGAAGAAATTCTAAGTGAAGAAGTGCAGGAAGCTGGTGGCTATATTACAAGCAAAGTAGTGCAGACAAGCAATAGCATCTACAGAAAGCCCTATACAATTGCATCAGGAGTGTGTCATTACTTGAAAAAAAAAAAAAAAGGAGTCTTGCAAATAGTAAAAACACAGCAAGAAGACAACAAAACCAATTCTCCTAAGTGTGTGAGAACCAGAAGTGAGGCAAAGGGAGTTGTAGCTCCATTACTTAATGGACACAGAGAACAAATAAAGCATGATGAAGAGGTGTTGGAAGTATTTGATGCTTTTTTTTTTTGGAGAAAATAAATTGCTGTGAAGTCTCATTGAAGTGTTTGAAAAAATGTACTGACTGGTTTGCAATCATCTCTTTTCAAGATGGGAAGGCATTTCAAGTTGGATTCTGCAGCGGAATTTTTTCCTTGGGACTATTTCTGTTCACTGTCTTCATTATCATGGTGGATGATGGAAGAGACTTCATGTGCAGCAGACACCCAGCTGGGAAGGAGCTATAATGAGATTGGAGGACATAATAAGAAAAAGAGTGATCTCGATGAGCTGGAAAAATGATCTGGGCCCAGTGAGATGGAATTATTTTGAGAAAAGTTGGATGTATTACACATTGAAATCAAATGCATAAAAACAGATTGCACAATAAATGCTGAGAGAGCAGTACAGAAGAACCAGAGCTGGGGTTTTGGCTTACTGCAAACTGAGCAAGCCAATAATATGTTGGTGTTTTGAGAAAGGTGAATCTTTGGGTAGGAGGTGTTAGCAGGCAGACAGGATGAGAGCTACTTATGCCACTTCACCCAGTGCTGCTAAGATCCCACCTGGTGCAATGTGACCAGATTTGGATATCATGTCAGAGACAATCTGGGCAAAGCAGCAAAAAAAAGAAAAGTTTCAGAAGGCATAAGATAAGTGGGTTTGGTTTTGTCTAGAAAGTAGATAACTGAGGGGAATAACAAAGCTTTCAATACATAGAGAGCTGGTTTTTTTACTTTCCTCCTTGTATCCTGCAGGCAGGATGAGCAATAATTGACTTAATATATAGAAACATAGCCTAAGATTAGGTGTAATCTCCTGTAATATCCTACAGCTCATAGGAGAGCTGTAAGCTCTGAGCATGGGCAGAGGAAGAATATTGCAGAATTGCCTTCATTGAAAGCTTTCCAGAGCAGGTAAGAGTGTGTAGGAGATGGAGTCAAGCACCTCTCAAGATCACTCTGATCTCCTTCTCAAGCCAGGCTATGGAAATGGGGAGAGATTTTGGGACACTATATAGTCCATTCCTCCACCCCAAAGCATAGTTAATTACAAAGCATTACTGTGTTTCAGGAAACAGGTTAACAGTTCTTAAAATAACCCCACAAAATAGGAACTAACACCTCTCAATTCCACTGTACCACAGCAGTGTCCTGAGCTCTGTCTGACCCTGGCAGAGGTGGCAGTGGCAGTCCTGTGCTGTGGAGAGATATGCCCTGCAGTCTGGATGATGGTGTTGAGGGGTTATGTGCAATATGTTTTATGACTATTACATGCTTTGGAGGTCTGCCCTTGAAGAGTTAGATCCTAAGAGTCAGTGGAGGAAAAACCACAGTGGGTTGAAACTACATATGAGGTGAAACTGTTTGCAGGGACAAGGGGTCTCTTCCCTGGCTTCCCAGCCTCCCTTCCACAAGGCTGGACACCTAGGCACTGAGACTGGAAAGAAGCAGGTCTTGGAAAAGAAGAGGATCCAAGCGACATTTCTGCCAATGCCCCTGTCCGACTTGAACACCAGGGATGGTGATTTACACAGGAAGAGCCCAGGTGACTTTTGTCAGAGAGGATGGTGAATGCAGAGGGCCAGAGTTCACTGGCTGTGAGATGCAAAATGTTAGTTCTTGGGGCTGGGGATGGTTCCCCAATCCCTACAGGCTGCAACCAGAGCAGCTGTGACATGGGCACAGGGAGGCTCAGGGGCATGGCATGAACTCCTCTACCCGTGCAGAGGACAGCAAGCTGGCCCCAGCCCTATGTCTTAGTTGCATATTTTTCTCTGTTTTTTCTCTGTTTAAAAGAAAAACAGACTTTGTCTGTACTGTATGTCTCCCCAGAATCCAGTTTTCACATAGGACTGGAGCTGCGGAGGTGCTCTCATTGTTTTTTGAGCTCTGGAGGAGAAATGAGTCCCAAGGAAACTTGAGTGTGAGTTTTGAGCTTGAAAAAATGAGTTTTTCAGTCCCTCCCCACCTTGCTGGAATCACTCCCATAAAATAATCATTGCTTTTGAAGCCAGTCCTACTTTTCTCTCGTGCTTGAAAAGCTGCTCCCCCCAGCTCTGTGTACAGGCACCGGCTGGCTCTTCTCCAAGTAATACTCAGTGAAGAAACGCCTGCTCGCGTACCTGCTGCAAACTATTTACATTTCACTCTCTTTGGCAATAAATTAGCTCCACAGAGGTCTGAGCAACAGTTGTTTTGAGCAGGGAGGGAGTTTGGATTCTGCAACAGCATTTACACAGCCAGCCCTTATCTTCATGAATATAAGAGAGCAGGGAGCTTGTTGATGCAAACTAACACCAAGTGAATTGTGTTTGCCAGCAGAGCAGCTTCCCACGTGAAAACCCTGATTCCCTTCTTCTTGACGAGGCTGTGGCACAGCCAAGTCAAGGACACAGCCTCTTTTTTTCCAAACCAACGCTTAATGGAATAAGTAATTCTGCAGACCTGTTTTTCACATCTCACTCACTTTATATGCAGTCTAATTAATTCTGTCGGGGAAAATAATTGGCTCAGATCAGGTCGATCCGACTGAAGTTCTAAATAACTTTGGTTGAGTGGTATATTTATATTGCAGCAACTAGTCTTGGGTGAAGCACTCGCACGCGCAGAATACTAAGCCTGTGCTAACTTGGCACAAAAATAGCGCTGTGGTCCGTCAAGTGGCATTAAGTCCTGTCTATAAAAAGCCATGCAGCTGCCTCTGAAGTGCGGCTATCTCAGGAGAGGGGGAGGGGAGCACACCAACCTGTGGACAATGGGCAGCACGGACATGCTGCCAATTGGCGAGAGCGTGGAGTGAAAAGCTTCTCAGACGGGGAGGAATGATAGGAATGACCCTGTGGGGACACAGGAGCTGGCGAGGAAAGATTTCAAGGGTGCACTCATGTCAGGAACGTGCAGAGACAAGGAACAGTCAGTGTTGGGGAGGGATCGGGGTTTTGGGCAAGTTTGGAAGATTTGATGTATGGGAGGAGACAGGGACAGAGGGGAAAGGGGCATCACAGGCAAACAGAAGGCTGGTGTAGCTGAGAGCTGTGACTATCCTCACCTGAGGGATGGACCCAGTCAGGGAGGGTGGGCCTGAGTGCTGGTAGGAGATGTTCTGACAGCTGGACTGTCATGGTCAATATGTGAATACCATCCTCTCGCTGTAATCTGGGGTGGGGTGTTCTCATCTGTGTTTTTTTTAAGACATGAACATCTTGACTTAAGGACACAGATGGAAGGCAGGTGTTACTGTGCTGAAGGTCAGAACTACATTTAAAGTACCTTTAGTTTTCTTCATCCTACAGTTTCTCTATGAACATTTGGGCCAGCACATCTCTCCCCCTCCACCCAACAAATTTTAGATCTGCAGCCAGATCCTCACTCTCCAACTCAGCCCTCATCTCCGCTTGCAACAGCATCAGCCCACTCTCTTGGATCCTAGAAAAGGAAATTCATCTTTCCATCTGGTCCTCTTCATCTCCTTGTTCAATAGGTAGCATTTGCCTAAGATAGCTCACCCCGTACTGAAGAACAACATGTTTTGTGCTGCACTGACTGCCACAAAAGGTCTTCTTTCAATAAGCAAATTGTGTAAACTGGCTTTCCTACTGCAAGCCTCCTCTGCTATCCTGTTCTAGCTGTTGGTCTCTCTGGGGGAAGCCTGGGTAAATGAACAAGTGTGAACAACAGTGTCGCAGCCTTCTGCACTTCCTTTCACCCCAGCACTAAAAATAAGATCTCATTTGTAAATAAGATATCTCCTATTTTTATAGCTCTTTTGAGATGTGCTGGATTAACAAGTCCGCATTCTGATTCCCTCTTCAACCAGTGTTTGTGCCCAGCCTGGGCAGTAGCTGTGCTTGCTGTGTCAAATCACAGCATGCTGTTGGTGTGTTTCCATCCTGCTCTGGAGGATCCATCCTTGCGAAGGTGAGCGGTTTTCATTCCAGCTGAGTTTCTGATTTCTCTCCCGGGATTACCAACATGACACCCACACTGGCAGTTTCTGATCCTTGTAAAGAGGACACCAGTCTGCAAGACCTACCAGCTCGTTCACAGGTAGTAATTAAAAGGTACAGAGCACTCAGGTGTCACTGTCACACTCACTCCCATGCTCTGCTCACAGCCAAAATCTGCCTGCTGACTGACAGGGTTTGCCAGCACTGTCACAATACTTGCTGTCGTTCAAGAGTCTTGTCTCCTTGCCAAGTCCTACAAAGGAGTTCACCAATGTAAATGTTTCTTTCATCCAGCTCTCATGTTGACCCTGAGGTCAAATCCCTGCAGAAGTCAATAGCCCTGGAATGAATTGGCACACAGAAATATGGGAGTGTGGGGGGCTTACCATATACACACCAGGCTGCCATTCTCCAACTCTCCTTAGTGTGTCTGGATGAGATTGAGCTGTGGGACATCATGGAGAAAGGCTGCTCAGAGCAGGTCACTATTCCTTCTCATTGCTGACCTAAAAGAGCAAAAGGGATCATTGCAAAGCTGCCCAAGCTACTGGGCTGTGTTTGCAGCTATCACAAACAAAGCAGGACTAGTCTTAATGCAGCTAATTTGTACACCACTAGCAATAAAATCATGCCAGCTCAGAGCCCAAGAGACTGGGTAGGAATGTGCCTGGAACTCTGTAGTGCTTACTGCAGCCTGAACCACTGTTTCATCCCAAGCTATACGTAAGCTACCTTTGTCAAAGCTATCCTGAAGGCGTGTAAAACTTAGTTAGACTGCTTTCAGCTGGGATGGAGCCTCTAATTCTAAGGAAGAAGCAAGGGATTGAAGTTTGTGCAGCTTCATCCCAGCACTGAAATAACTGGGTACTCTTAATGGGGCACTCTGAGTCTTCTCTCGGCTCCCAGAGCCTCCAAACCCCAAACAGGATTTTGGCTGTGCTGAATTCAATGCTGAGGGACAAATCAAATAAGAAACCTCTGGTGATGACATAGAATGGATCCAAGCTGGTGAGACAGTACAGAAATCTTGTAGCCTGTCCTAGGATCCTCCCCATCCCACCACTCAGGGCAGCTGGAGCAAAGTGTGCCTGTGATAATTTCAGCACTTTCAGGTGTGGTCCTAAAGCAGTACCAGCTGGATTAAATCCCATGTCCTGTGTTGTGAACGAGATAGGAAACCTTCTGCCTTTAAGTCTGTGAGTCCAGAAAAATAATCCAGCATTAAATAATACTTTGCCATAGGAAATTTCTGTGAGAGTGTTACCTATTTCTCACTTTACCTTGAAGAATTTCCCTTCATCCTTCCCTGCCCCCACTTAAAGATTTATTTAGTTTCCTCTCTCTCCAGGCTCAATCCAATTAAACAGAAAAATTACTTTATTCATGTGAGTGTTCAGTGAACTTTACTCAGGAAAAATGCTGAATATACCAAAATAAAGAACATTTTTTATGTGACTAGATTTTTCCTGGGATTTTTTTTCTTGCTCAGCAAAGCTTTTTTCCTCTTAAGTAAAGAAATGGCTGAAACCCCACATTTCAATATACAGACAAGTCAAACCTGAGTGAAATGACAAAAACATGGAACACTGTTTTATTGGTCACTGAATTTCTTTTCCACATTGGGAGCATTACCATACAAGCGATTAACAAAATAAGACCTTGATCCTCTGAATGTAAGAGGATTTTGAAACAGCAAAATTAAGCTCTTGGAATATAAGAATGGTTAGACTTAGGATTGTCTGGGCAATATTCATTTGATTCCCATTTTCATATGTATTATGATACCATCTTTCATCTTGTACCTACGTACTTGCATACTAATTTTTCCCTGGGAACCTCTCCTACATTCACCATCCAAAATAAATTGTGATCCCATGATCAGCCATTTCATACTTTTCGTCATTTCTTTTCATTATTCAGAGTGCATCTCATGCCTTATTTACAATCTGCAATTCAAACTGTGCTGTGGAGGAAATGGACAGCAATTTCCTGATTAACTTTCCTGCCTAACCTCTTGTGGTACCATCCAAGTGCTTTCTAAGTTTTTCTGAATTTGTCTAGACAGCTTCTGTGTGAGGTCTACAGGGCTGCCTGAAGGCAGGGGTGTTAGAAAAAGACTTGGAAAATGGGATCAATAAGAACAAGCATTTGCAAGGCAGCCTGGTAATAAAGGAGAAATGAAATGCAGAATAGCCATGGTGCTGTGTGCGGAAGGACAGCTAGGAACCTGAGGGAGGGCAAAAGTGTCTGTGGGTAAGCAGGGACACTGGCTCTGGGTGTCCTGTGAGGGGCTTGTCTGGCCATGCCAGCAGCTCTGCGAGTCTGTTGATGCCATCACAGATCTCAGTGGCACCAGGCAGCCCTCCTCCCACCCTTCATGTCTCTTCTTTTCTGCTGGAAGGGAACACTACCAGTGAGTGTTCTTCCTTCGACTGTCAGGTTGGGCAGTCAGACTGCTGCCAGGGAAGGGTGTGCTGGGCACAATGGGGAAGTAGTGCTGAAAGCCCCCATGTCAGATGCCAACTAGCATGAGGTGAAAACAACCGCAGCAGGGTTACTGATGAGACATTGCATCAAATTCACCCCCACTCCATCTCACTCCAGCTCACTGGCTGTTGCAGTCCAGGCCAGGAGGCAAGGTATGTGTCCAACAGGAAAAAAGTTATCTTCTCAGACATGTAATTACCAAAATGAGGGGCTTCTCACCAGGACTAGTCACTGGGAGGGAAAATAAAGAGCAAGAGTCACTCGCTTGTGCTTCCCAATAAGTGGCTGGAAAGAGCAAGCAGATTTTCCCCTTGCAGGAGCACGAGAACCTGTCCCTGTGCACAGGCATCCTTCATCTCTTCTGGAGTGTCCATCCTTTCTCCCTCTGAACCCACTCATGATCTTTCCTGATGTATTCACCGTTGTGTACTCCGGGGCACCTCAGCTGGGAGGTGCAGTTTTTGGTACACCAATGTGCTCAAAAAAGCCGGGCTTAACAGGGATTAAGCAGATCCATATTTACACTGCTCATACCACTGGTGATTGTGTTGCATGCTTTGAAATCTCCAGGGGATATAACTCTGCATTTGCCATTCCCCAGTGAGACTGTTTCTCAATTAAAAAGCAATCACATTTTCTTAAGAGGAAAGAGAAATGGCTCTAAGAACTATTATTAGCAGAGCCACACAGGTGGATTATGGATATAAATTGAATATAATTGAATGTTCTGTATGGGAGGAAACTTTTGATGTGAATTTATGGATTAGGTGGTTTTGTTTTCATACTGGGCAAGGGAGGTATGTGTGTATATATATTTATATATGTCTGTATTTTAGGTGTGGTACAGGTAGTTATTGCTTTGAGTGATAACAGAATGTGATTATTCCTGCTTTTCTGAATTTCTGGCTTTATTATTCTACTGCCTTTCTGGACCTGAAGCCTGCAAATATGTTAAAGGCTGGACCTTAGCCAGTAAGCTGTCAAACAACTGTATTTCAGCAAAACTTAGTGTCATGCCTGGATGACTCTGTCTCGAAGGTAAGCTCCACGGTGTTGAAATAGCATGGCAGAAAATAGCATATTGAACCACGCAAAGGTATGGATCAATGAAGTCATTAGCAAAGTGACCTTATGGATAGGGGAGACAACGCAGAAGCCCTGTGCATTGGATGCTCAAGAGTCCTCTTTAAGAGCAGACTGTACAGTAATGACTGGTAACGCAGAGAGCGGCAACGTGTTAAGGAGGTCCCTTACAGCAACCCCCCTATAAGTGCCTTTCCAGGAAGAAAAGAACTTCTCCCTTTTGTGCCAAGTCTTGTTGGCTCTGTCACACTGGCAATGTTAAGAGCCTGGTTTGGGGAAGGCAGCCCTGTTGCTGAAACCATGGGTGGTGGTCCCTTTCATGGGCAGAGTTGTCCCCTGCCTCCTGCTAGGCTGAGGGCGGGCACAGGGTAAGGGCCCCCCTTAGGGGACAGGCAGCAAAAGACAAACAGCAGCTTTCCAGAGAGGACCGGGCACTACGAAGCTGTGAGACTTTATGATCAAGCTGTAAACTGGCCCCTGTAGCATCACTTGGCTGCCTAATATCTCGCATAATAAATGGAGTGAGTGCGGGAAGATTTACTGATTTGAGCATTTCTGTCCCTGTTATGAATTCACCTAGTGGAGTGAGGAAGGTACCAAGTCTCCACGAGGCAAAGTAAATAAAATAAAATGAATATCTAATTTTCTCTAGATTCCTACAAGCCTTTAGGAGGACAGGAGGATTGCAACAGATATTTGTTTTCCTATAGATTTCCAATCATACTTTTGTTGCCTCATTTCACCTCTGCATACTCAGTGCCTGTTTATTTCTTCTCCATTCCATAAAAAGGAGAAAATAAGTTGGGGGGAGTCTAATTACTGAAATTTAATTAAAACAATTTTAAAATTACTTAATCAATTTTCTAACAAGTGATCTCTTTGCTAATAGCTGTACACAGGCAATTTATTAGTTAGTGAAGCCAACCCTGTTTTTTAATATAAACAGACTAATTAATCAGTGGTTAACTCTTGTAATGACCAGCGCTGGCATGTAATTATTGCTGCTGTCATGAAGCATAATAGCTTATTTCCCAGGGTTATTATGCAAATTGCCAACATTGACCACTCGGTGTGAAGTTAAAAGCACTTTCTGTGATTATCTCTCATTTCCACATTCTCACGACATTTTGAAACACATGTTTCTCCTGGTGTGATTATTTTTATGCAGCTTTTCAGTTCAGTAGTACATTTCTGGGAACACTGGAGTGAAACATCCCAGTTCTTCCAGGTTTTAGTTGCTGGAGGGGGAAGGAAGAAGAAAAAAATGTTTATTTCCCGCATTAATAATCTGCTCTATGCACACCTTTTTGTATGGGGCTCTGGAAAGAGAATGAACATCTCCTACAGGCAGAAGCTGGAGGTACTTATTTTAGCATTTAACTCATTTTGGAGGTGAGGTCCTGCACATGCAGTGAGGCAAGGCACACCCATGCAGAGGAGAGCCAACAGCTCTCCACAGCTCAGTAGCAGGCAGAAATCTAAATGCAGGCACATAGGAGAAAATAGTCAATGTAAAACTAGCAGGAAAAGGCAAGAAACCTTGTGGAGTACCCAGAGCTGTGAAACAGTGGACTAAGAGCTGCTTGTGGTTAGAAGACAGGGAAAAGAAAATACCACAGACATGACCTAGTCCTGACCTTGGCCTTTCAAAGGCTTTGGGACAATGACTAAGATAAGAGTAACACATGGAATAATAGCACTAAGAAGGAGGCACAAGCATTGAGTAAGACATAAAAGTCTCTGAGGTGAATATGCATATCTGGAGCGTGTATCCCTGGATATGGTGAGTACACATGGGCAGGCAGGTGGATAGATGTGTGCATAGAGCCAGCCTGTAAATCCCCTCCCTGCCCCTCCTCCTGCTTCCCCCCATGGCAATTGCTCCCCAGAACTGACCCGGTGTAAATGGTGCATGCACAGGGACCCTGGGGCCTCCCCTTCTGCTTCCCCATCATTACCCAGCCCTGTGCACAATACTAAGTTAGAGATTACTTCTAAGAGATTTAATAAACCTGAAATGTCCAGCAACAGATGCCAAATTTTATCGTCTCGCTGGAGCTGGCAATAAAGAGATTCACACAAAGCCAGCAGGAAGGAGAGCAGAGCGAGCAGAGGGGCTGTTAGAGAAGAGGCGAGTGTGAGGCAGTTGCGGGCAGCAGTCAGTAGGGCAGTAAAAGCTCGTAAAACCTCGATGTACAAACCACAGTAATCAAAGAACAGGTCTTGCATTCGTATGTCCCATTTCCTCAACCTTCACACAGCAACTGATGGAAATAGCATGGTTGTTTTTGTAGATAGACCCCAAGTGAGCTATACCTGAGCATCTCTGTTGGCCCACAGATGAGCAACAACCCCTCAAAATCCCTAAAATGAAGCCAGGAACTCTTGTGCATTTTCACACCCCCATCTCTCCCTAGCCTTGTGGTATAGAAAAGCTCAGGGCTGGCTTTGAAGGTCTGAGTCAGCACAGAGAAAGGAAAGGAGGGCAGAAGGGAGGGAGAGAGGGAGAGGTGGTCTTTTTCCAGGACCCATTTCTGGCCTGTTAGACTGTCCATGTTTACCTCAGGAATGCAAAGGGAGAACTGTAAGGAAGTAGTTGCTAGCAGTGGACCTATACTAGACATGAATCTGGATTTCTGCATGCCATAACTGCCCCAGTTCCATTCTTTGGATGAGGGCATCCAGTCCTCCTTCCCCATCACAAAAGTCCTCCCACATAAGTAGCCTACTCTGGGGTTAGCTCACAATTGGGGAAAATTAGGCTGTTTCCTTAGAGGCAGCATTACATGGGATTGTCCCGGTCATGACTAGGATTGAACCCCTTTTGAGAAATCTAACACTCTTCCACCACTGGCGAAGGCAGAATAAGCCCTGAACATTATTTTTGGCAACAAAATAGTTTCTTAGTGGCTCAACATCCAGAGCTGGGGTTAATCCAGCTTTCACTTAATTCAAACACCCAAACCCAGAAGGAAGCAGAAGAGCAGCTTTGCTGGCTGGAAGTGTATTGTGAAGGCAGTTGTTTTTGTCCTGGCTGCTCAATAAGGTAATGTATGACCTGACAGCCTGGGCATTTACTGCCAGTCCTGCAAGATTGCAGGGGCTGTAAACAGTCTGCAAACATGCCAGTAAGTGCTCTTCTTGCCAGGGAAGAACAACCAAACCTTTTGTCGGGATCTGTTTCTGCCCTCACACTGTCACTGGAGACAACGGGAAGGATTTTGCAGGCGTCAGTGGCTTTTAGCAGGTATAAAAGCAGCCTCCTTCTGCAAGGGCAGACACAGGCTCCCACAGCGGTGGGTCAAACACCTGAATGTTGCAACTCCCAAACATCAGGAAGTAGCTATGTGGCCTGTGTGCCACTGTGACTGCAGAGAGGAGAAGGCAGCCTGCCTGCCTGCGAGGCAGGACGGCAGGAGGTGTGCTTGACTGGCTGAACATTGCCCTACATGTGTATTTCTCACTTATCTCAAAGGTTTTATGACTCAGAAGTTTGTTTTCATGGATTGCAAGAAAAGGAAATTATTGCATTATTTCTTTATTGTGTACTACAGCGTGTCTCCAGGAGCACAGATGCTCTCACAGCTCTTGATACCAACAGAGCAGAGATTAGTCTGGTCCAAACCATCACATTTTTATCAAGCATCAGGGGGTACCACTTCCTCCAGGAGCTGGCAGAAGCAAGCGATTTGGTAACTGATGTTCACATCTCCCATCAGAAAGTGCTTGGAATTAGGGCAGCCATATATTTCCTCCAATTTGGCATTGAACCGGAGGCATAGAACAAGCGTAATTTCCACACCAGGCTGGAGATGTAATAGGAAAGCCATCTAACAGGTGAAAAATGAAATGGCCCCTGACACGGGCAGTTACTCCTTCCTGCCTGTCACAGCCTTCCCCACTGCTCCCTGAAGTCTCTGTGTAATATAAACTGAGCTCATTTCGCAAGCTCACTGCAGGCTAAACAGCTGTTAATCACCCTCGACTGTGCTTCTGTAATCATCTGCAGGCGTTCGGCTCCTGCGAGGAGCATCTCCACACTGCTGCTGGAAGACAGCATTGAAGTATGGCTGCGGTGCCCAGACTGCTGGTAGTCCAGGGTGGGCTGCAAAATCTGATGCTGCAGCAGCACAGGCTTCACTATGGGCTGTCAAAGCTTGCTGGCAGTCTGGATACCTCCCCGTGCTTTCATGACCATGACCACCTCGGTTGTGTCTGGGCATATCCCTGCTGCTCCTCCTGACAGTGGGCTGCACATGCCTGAGACAGCAAACACTTGGTACTTGGAGGGGGACCACCTTTTTGATTCACTGTAATGGTCCAGGTTGCTAGCAGGCCCCTTGGAGTTTGGTGAGGACCCCTGCCACAGCCTGGTCTCACTGCCTGGGAGCTGATGAAGTGGGGTCCTGACTTCAGGATGAGCCCTGCAGACGGAGGTGCAGGCAGCATGGGGATGGAATGTGTGCGTGCTGGGTGTAGAGACAGATGGGTAACAAGCACAGATTCCCAGAGCTTGGTAGTAAAAGCCTTATTCAATAAGTGCATTTTTTGTTACATGTTCCTAAAAGAACAGACACTTTGCTTTTGCTGTGTCTTCCCTTTGTGGTCCAGCATCACAGGCATGACTTGATGGTCCTTTGGTCCTGGAGGAGCCCTCCTCTTTCTACAGTGGATCAATGTCAGATGCACCTCAACACCACCAGGGATGTCTCACCACAGTGCTAAAATCATTTAAATGGGTTCCATTAGCAAAACAGGTTCTGCTTTGAAAAAGATGTTTTTCTTTAACAGATGTTCCTCTTTGTGGTTACCCTATCTTAGCACTCCAGCCTTTTTTTTTGTAGTATTTAACTGAAACCCAAGTGAGTTTCCCCTGCTCTTGTTTTCTCTCCCAGTAGACTATACTTCCTCACATGAATATCAACCTGCACTAAGTGAATGCAGTCTTTTTTTCAAACCTGATATCTTCAGTTTTTGCTGTTCTGATTACATTAGCCCCTTGCTCACTCTACTACCTACTGTATAAGCAAGGGGCTAGGAAAATTGTTAATTTTCAAAACAAAATGCACCTTTAGGCCTGGACCTCTATGACTGATAAGCAACATAATGTTGTGACTATGGCTTGATTAGACTTTAAAATAAATGAATCTGCTTGAAGTGATGCTTGCACATTTTTCTTCTGCTTACTCCTCAGTCACCATGACATGGTGGAGCTTGATTAAAAGAAAAGGATTTCAAAATCATGTTGCTGTACATGGTCACCCAAACTGAATTAGAAATGTTTAAATATGCCTGTCTGCTTTGCCTTCATGCTAATCCAATTAGGCAGCACAGCTTGCAAGCTCTAAGTCAATATTGGACAAGATAGCTGTCCATCACATTTGAGAAATAAATTCAGGAGTTAATGATCTGTCCCCAGACACGTTATGAGAAAAAAAATTGGCCTAAATGCATAGAATCAATTATTTACTGTGAACAATTCTCCCAGTTTTTCTCGTTCAAAACACAAGATAGTTAAATACATGTCATTATCTCCACTTTTCTAGATTCATAGATTTTAAGGCCAAGGGGGTAATAAAGATTATCTAGGTTGACCTGTAGCTTAATACAGGCTAAAAACTCTGTTCTGATTATTTCTGCATGGAGACTGTAAGTTTTGCTTAAGCAAGAGCACATCTTTTAAAAAGACAGCTAATTATGGTTTGAAAACATCATGTGTTACAGAATCCAGTACATCCCTCTAAGCTGTTTGGATAATTACCCTGGTTGCTAACATTTTTGTCTTGTTTCTAGTCTTTCAGTTTTCAGCCATGGAATCTTATTATGCCTTTACATCACCAGATTACAGATCCATCTGCCACCAGAAATCCCTTTCATAATGGTTTGTAAGTCAGGATCAAGTCACCTTTTGTCTTCTCTTGAATAAGCTAAAAGCTCTAAGCTTTGTTAGACTTTAACTATAAAGCCAGCTTGTCCCATCTCGGATTATTCTTGCAGCTTCCACCTGAACCTTTTCTGATTTTAGCTTTTTATTAGGCAGGCACAAGATTTCCTTAGAATTGCCAAAACCCATAGTTGATGATTCCCTGCCTGGGGACGGCATCCAACCTCACATAGCTCTGAATTAGTCATTAACTCAGAAGGAAGGGTGCCTTAGGCACAGAGCTGAAACTTGCCTCATTCTGGAGTGCAGAAACGGTGGCTTCTGTGTCTCTGTTTTATTCACAGAAGCTAAAATCCAAGTCAGTAATATAAAAAAGCTTAGTAGTTTAAAAAAACAGTTTTCAGATCTTCAAAACTCTTTAAAGCCAAATCATCCTGTAGAAAGGATTTGAAATGCAAGACATCACTGTAGTTTTGTTTCCTTGCAGCTCAAAATGAATAAAGAAGAGGTAGAAAAGTTCAGAGAAGAAGTAGAAAAGTTCAGAGCAGGACAAGAAGAATGATCACCAATATAGTGAAAATACTTTCATTCAAGGAGTGATTAAATAGACTAGACTTTGTCAGCTTGGAAAAGAATTGATTGAGGAGGGAAGGTGGCAGAATGCAACTGAAAATGAGGTAGGAAAGGTGAATGGCAATGACTGAGTGCAGTAATGAGGGAAGCATCCTATGAAAAGATGTAGTGAACAAAAAGAGGCGCTTCTTTATCCATCCTCTAATAAACTTGGAGGCTTCCTGTCATGTGGGCTGCGTGGCTGCTGAAAGTCTATGTATATTCCAGGAGCAATCAGGCAAAGGAAGGGAAGAAAGATCCAGTAAAGGCCCCCAGTGCCAGCCCAGACTGCTTGGGGGAACACGTAGGGCCTGAAGGGGTTGGAGGGGAGGTACAGGGAGGCACTGCCTGTGTTTGTGCTGCTCAGTTGTTTGTACTCCAGGCAAGCTGGCCACTGCTGGAGGGTCACTTTGGAGAGCCTTTGATTGCACTCTTTCCAGCTGTTCTCATGGTCTTAAAATGGGAAGTATAACTAGGAATTTTATGCAGTTGCTTAGTGCATACCCCAAAGCCACAGAGCTTCCCAAAATAAAAAATGTTGCATTGGTGAAAAGAACCAGACTGGCTTGAAATAGGCAAATGTAGCTGAATACAAATGCACACACACACAGAGGGAAAAGAGATAGTAAAGAATATAAATTAGAAGGATGGAAAAACAGAAAAAGTCTTAATGAAGTGACAGGACACAAAGAAAAACCTAAGGCAAGAGGGTGAATGGCAGTAAAAAAAGTTTTAGTATGTCTTGTAATACAAAAAAATGCTAACAATGATGCTAGTCTGTAAAAACATGTTTTTAATGTGGAAATGTCAAATAGTTTCAATATATCTTGTTGTTCCAAGTGGTTTTTTGAAAAGTCTGCATGAAGAATGCACAGAGAGTGAAGATGAAATCTGTTCTCTTCCAACAGTAACTTGGCAATATGCAGAGCAAGAGCTAATAAGCCGGCTGTTTCTAACCAGTAGGTCTGGATGCAGCAGAGCTTTAAAGAGCTGGATGAGGAGATGTGTGGGCTATTAAAGTTGGTAATTCATGGCAATGCTAGAAAGGCTAGACTGGAGAAAAAGAAGATTCAGATATTGGTAATTATAGACTTATCAGCCTGACGTAGACAGTGAGCCTGAGTAAAATAAGGCAATTTCGTTAACAACAAGGCAAAAAAGGGAGCTACACTTGACAGTAATCAGTTTAGGCTTAAGGGAAACAAATGGTTCAATACCATTATGGTACCACATCTATTTGTTTAGTGGCAGAGGTGTTAGGGATCATGTATTCATAGTTCTCTAAAGTATTTGTTATGGTAATAAATTTTTTTATTCAGAATTATTCCAAATAACAAGTCATATTAAAAATATGGTCATATACTGGGTCCAAAACCTGCTATTAAGTATAGGGCTGTCTTTGGTAGGAAACTGTTGGCTTTCTCAACCTCTACTGTTTAACCCTTGGCTGTATGAATGACCTAAAAGCAAATCTACAAATATTATTGAAGGCTGGGGAGTGAGGATAATGTAAACACACCGTTGAGCAAAATTACTTCTTAAAATGGGAGCCTGCAAATACTGTGTGCTTTAGTACAGCCAAAAGTGAAGTGGTTCTTGTAGGGAGAAGATGAGTAGACTGCCCTTACAGGAAAGGGGATGCTGCCTTGGGTAACAGCAACTCCAGAACGGGCTTGACCAAAGCCTATACCATAGCTACACCAAGAACAGAGATCTGATCCTGGGTAAGGAGGGCTCCTTACCCTACAGGCTTAACAAGATCAGTTTGGAGCTGCAGCTACAAAGCTCCATTTTGAGTTAAGATTCACTCTTTAACACCAGGAGTTCCTAGCCATCCAACTGCTTCCTAAGCTTTCTAGCAGACTCTTTGTTGCCATGAAAGCATATAAAGCTCTTTTATATAGGAGGTCATACCAGAAAAGCAATTTTCACTTTAATCCGTAAATGGACTTCTAAAAATTTCCATACACCTGCTGCTCTTTTTGTGCTCTTTTACAGACCTTCTAGAATTAACCCATGGACACCTCAGAAGACCAAACTGGCCCGTTGACAGCTTCTGCAGACTAACAGTTTTACACATGAGTCTCTGAAACCAGCACAGTATTACTGTGATAGTTTCACTGGATTTGTACAAGTGGTTCCTCCACCTCCTCCTGGTATTTCCTCGTGTCCCCTGCATAGCCATACTATTGCATGGGATGCTCAGCCACATGCCCAGGCTGATCACCCTTATCCTTTTCAGTGTCCTGCAGTGCAGCTTTTGTGTGTCACTGTGTTCTTTCTTCCTACAGACACGATCTTGCTCCTACATTGCAGACTGCCTGGATTGGTATGTATATGTATAAATGAGTTGCCTCCCTCACTACTTCATACTCCCTTAATTTTAGGCTCAGCTAAAACATTATCATTGATGATTTTAACAATTTCTTTCAGATAACAGTATTAAATGCAGCTAGCTTGCAAACTGATAGTAAGCAGAGATCTTTATTGCACAGCCTAATTCCTCACCATCTACAAAGATTCTTTGACTTTGATGGGAGATAGATTGAGATTTGACCAAGCAAGTTATGTTAGGGTTAGGATTGCAATTATGTACTTAGCTTGTTTTTCCTGCTTGGACTGCTAGACAACACTTCTGTTTCAGTTATTTCTGTAACAGCAATAAGGGACAAAGCCAGGATTCAATTAAGTCAAAGAATGAAAGGCAGAAGAAATGTTCTTCAGTGTTGCAGGATTGTTTCTTTCTGCAGAAGCACACAAAGTGCCTGTTTGTTGTGTGTGCAACTGCCAAGCTGAGAAGTTATAGACAATATTGATTTGGGCTCCCAGCTCTTTGGAAGCAGGCACTGGGTGGAAGCCAAGAAGGCTGAAGTCTAAATGCAAAGTCGGCCGGGCTCAATGAGCCATTCTTTGAGAGAGGAGACCCTTCTTTTCAGTGTTTGCACCTGTGCGTGCTCTGTGTGTGTGCATACGGAGCTAACAGGAGGCAGCATTGTCCAGACACCACAGCAGGGAAACCAAGGGAAGGATACTCCCCACTAGTTCATGGTTCCAAACTCTCTTGCTGGGTTGGCAGGCAGTCCATGTGAACTCTTCCCTAGCCTAAATTTAAGCGCTGTGAAATGGGGATAACATGATGCACAACATGTTGAGGGTGGCTGGAGGGGTCTAAATGAAAGCTGAAAAGTAAGCAAGTACTAAGTTTCACTATGAAATTTCATAAACCCTTTTCCTGAGTTTTGATGGATATTAGCTTCTCATA
This sequence comes from Climacteris rufus, assembly GCA_013398175.1. Classification (NCBI taxonomy): domain Eukaryota; kingdom Metazoa; phylum Chordata; class Aves; order Passeriformes; family Climacteridae; genus Climacteris; species Climacteris rufus. Next base: position 1,919,077 of record VZRZ01008641.1, read on the forward strand.
TAACTTCATTACTGACTGTGTAAACGACACATGGAGACCTCCTTTCACCAGCCATGAGATGACTTAATCCAAACTGATTTGATTTTTATTTTTTCAGGTGAGCCTTTCAAGATTCCACAACAATTGTCTGGTGGTGACTTCACATAGGTAAGAAGAAATATAACTTTACCAGCCCTCCTGGGCAGAGTGTTTGGACTAGGTGTGGAAGGTGAAGTCTTCATAGCTACAGTTTTCTGCCATTTGAAATATTTCTGTCATGTTCTTTTCCTGATGAGGGGAGCTTGATGACAGAGCTGGCATTTCTCTATCACAAAACTGGTTGGAAAATGTGAATTTGAATTCTCTTTTCTTCTTTTATAAACAGTACAATTTATATAACAACATTTACATGGCTTATGACTCTATCTGGTTTTTATGGCCTGTAAATGTGGAAAACGTGTGCCAAAGGGCAAAAGCACTCCCAGAAATCGATATAATACAAACAGCCCTGCACAGCCAGCCTGCAAGAAAAATGTGATGGTTGACAAATTCTTTGCTCCCCACAGTACTCTGGGTTCTTGGCTAACCTCAAACATGCATCAGTTAAAGGCTACGTGGATGGCAGGATTTTGCTCACATCGCCATTGTCTGACCTCTCCATTGCTGCTGTATATCTGTGTCACCTCCTGATTGCTCTCTCTGTAAAATAATCCTCCTTAAATTATTTAGACACATATTCTGCCTTCCCCTTGGCTGCTGTTCTAATTCTGGTGAGTGAAATGACCTCAATTAGAAATTCTTGCTAAAACATACAACATCACTGAGAGCGTTGCAGTTTGTCTTGTCCCTTCTTGCTTTTCTTAAAGCCCCATTTTGTACATGTTTGCTTGTCTGCAACTCATTAGCTCCTGTCATTACTTTCCCTTAAAATAAAACTAACTAGATGATTATTCAGCTTGCAAAAAGGAATTTAAAAATGGCATAATTAAGGTTACAGTTTTCCTTTTTATATCCTTGAGGGGATACTCTGTTCCCTAATTACACAATCATACAAAACCAAGCTCCGTACACACATATGTGTATGTTTTATATCAGCGGGGGGGTTTTATTATTTCATTAGAAATGCTTCCAATTTATGGCAGTAAAAGATTGGTGTGATGGCTGTTAATTTGTAAATCAGAGCCTTTTATTGTTGCTCATGTTACTGTACTAATTAAGACATACAGTACTGAATGTCTCTTAACCACTCTGTTTTAGTATCATTTCCAAATATGTTTTGCACGTTATTCTTATGTCAAAATCAGTAATTATATGGCTCCAAAAGTAGTTGTTTTCTGACAGAGAGAGGACTTCAGCTTTATCAATTCTTGCAAAGAAAATTATATTTCAACCCAGCATCCACTTTCCTACTAATATTTTTTTTGTTAGAAATGACTTGGAACTTGCTCTGAAACTTAATTTTGTGGTCCACCAAAAATTTTATCATATTTTTATTTTTTAATTCACTCATCTTAAACTTCTGATGCTTCCTCATTCATTCTTCATTATCCATGAGAAAATCGGGACTGAAAGCATTGAACTCTGACCTCTGCATGAACCAAGGCTTTCCTTCAGGTCAGACTTTCCAAAGTCACCCCTGGCTATCACATCCATGTGATCTGAAGTTTATTGAAAATATGCTTCAATTTTTCACCTGATCTTTCCAAAAGAAAGATATTTTGTGGACAAAACCCACATCTGTCTGACATGATTTGCCTTTCAAAAAGCTCTCCTGACTCATGATTAATAAATAATTCTCTCAGAATGTACAGTTTATGGTCCAACTGTTTGATCCTTAATCTCCAATATTAACTGTGGATTAACTCATACTTGCCTGGCACTTTGTGTCTGTATCCTACAAGAGAAGCTCTTCTGCATTATTTCCTTAATCTCAGTACTCTCTGGTTCTGACTCAGTATCCACACATGTCCTCCACAGGTTTGTTGTTAATATATTTTCTTAACTAATTCAGAGGCAAGGAAAACATTTAGTTTGATTCTTTTCTCCCCTCCCCCGCCCCGAGCTCTATTTATTAACCCATTTTTTTTTGCAGTTTTAATTCCTCTAGTATGTTGATGACATTTCCTTTCTTTAGTGATGATATTTACTGTCTGTAAATATTTATACACTTTTATCTTGGTTACTTTTTTCCCCCTTTTGCTTGCTGTGTTCTAATGTTACTCATGCTTCTTCCTATAAACTCTGAAGATTGCTGTGCTGTTATTTTTTCTGTACCCACAGTTAGACCATCGTTTCTTTACCAGAATTCTGGAAGTATGGCCAAATTCCACCCTGATAGCATTTGTTGGATTTGGCAGATGAAAGTCAAACAAGCCACATCCGGCAATGGATTCATATGTAGATACATTGCAAAATCAATCTTATATTTACTTCAAATATTTACTGACGTCAAAAGACACCTTTCTTCTTCCTCCTGCCTTTCCTCCCTCCTTTTCCCCAAGCATTTTTTTCTACCATACGTCACCATCTGTGGCGTTCTGGATGCAGCAGTGTCATGGGGTAGCATCTCTTGGCATCTGATTCAAGTTACCCTTGCTCTCCTAACACCAAACACCTCTGGCACTCATGTTGAAGGATGAGCATGAAGGACTGCTGTCTTCCCCTTGAGCCACTGGGCAGGAGCAAGAAAAACAGAGAGGAGTGGGCACAGAGGTGTTTGGCTCTGCTAAAGTCAAGCAACACATTTTCTGCTTCTGGAAGATGTGTAGGCTACAATTTTTTTAATCATCTGGCATTTCAGTAAAAATCTTACCAATGTATAATTTAATGGGAAAAGAGGGTTGGTTAAGAAAAGTGGTTGAGGAAAAATCCAGGAAAATGAAAGGTATTTGAGGAAAAAGAAGAGCTCCACTTCAAACTCAGTTGGATGAACATGACCTTGCTCTATTTTCTAAAACAATATCTCAGTTTTTTCATCATTTCTAGCAAATCTGCAGGACGAGTGCTGACAGGATAACAGATTTATCATGCCAAAGTGTAGTCTGTAGCCAAAGTAAGGGTAGGCTTTCTCACTGACTACAACTTCAGGAAGACATTTGGGATGTTATGAACCCAGCTGTCTGCAGCCTGCTGAGTATAATTATTAGAGAGGTACCTGGTGGGTTTTTAATCTATGTAAATTTATTTTACATAGATTAATGTAAGTTGGTCTATGTAAGTGTAGAAATTCCAGACCTGGTGGCTGTGTGCAGTATCGAGTATTTTGCTGTCCCTACTGCCAGTTACTATGGCCTGTAAATCTCACTAGCAACAGCACTATCAGTCAGCTTTGACCACCTGTGTGAGAGCAGAGGAGACACACTAAACCAGACTAGTTACACCTACTGCCAGGTTTATTTATCATTGTATCACTTTGATTAGCAACGGTGCTTTGAGACCCTCACTGTGGACAGGAGCCCCATTGTGCTTCATGCTGTGCAAGGACAAAACAAAAAGGAAGTCCTTGTCCTGAATGCTCTACTTTTTCAAGATAAAAACCCACAGCAGAATGAGATAAAGGAACAATAGCTATCAGAGCAGTAGTGATGCTTCAGGGTTATAGGGAAGGGATGTGGGTCTCTGCAGCATTACCCCTACAGAAGGATAACGGCAGGATTGCTTTAGTCAAGTCAAAGCCAGGGGAATGGATGTTACACCAACAGAGATGTGAGATCATGAGGAACAGGGTACACTTCTCACTGGGCAATTCCGTCATGTTCTGAAAAATAAATGATTCAGAAAGAAAAGATTGTGGTACTATGGGCAGAGCCTTGCAGCCCCAAAACGTGAAGGAAGGACAGAGAACTCTCAGCTGAAGGAATAGGAAAGAAACGCAGCAGTTGCCTGCATTGAGAGTGATGGACCAGTCAAGGTAAAGGATAAAGAGGAAAGTAGAGTCTTGCAGTCTGATTTAGAACAGGTCAGTAAAGACTTGCCTGTAAATCCCTCACCAGCTCCTGTCTCTAATGATATCTGAACAGCGAAAATATATAATTTCTGTGCCCTCAATTCCTATATGTAAAGCAGAAAAGGCTATTCACAGACAGGTAGAATAAGCGGATCTGCAGAGAAAGGAGCATCCCTCACTGAGAGCTGTGACTGTTCAGGAAAGAAGGATTAGAAGCAGCTCAACACCTTTTCAGCTGCCCAGTGCAGGAAGAAGGGAGCTGTAGGGAGCACTTGTACAAACAAAGAGCAGGGGCAGTAGTGGAAAAAAGAAGAATGGGGAGTCCAGGCATGATGCTGAGGTCACCAAGAGCACATGGAAGAGGAAACATGAGGAAAACAATTGAGATGCCAATAATATCATTGGCAAGGAAGCTGACAAAATCCACCAAGAGATCAAGAACATCAGAACAAGGAGGGAGAGGAAATGGCAAAACAAATAAATATCAAGATTATGCCAACAGATCCCTGTGTGTGTGTGTAGACAGCAGCCCCTGGTTCCGGTGCTGTGTCCAACAATATTGCTTCACTGTCTTCTCCAAGGAGGCTGGACAGAGCAGATGTTGAACAAAGACTTTGGCCAGAAGCTGTGGGGCTGGTGTCCAGCATAAGGATTGGCTCTGCTGTGATCTTCTTCCTCTGCGCATCATCCACCTCTGCCCCAAAGTGCACACCTGAAACATGCCATTTCCTAACCACTGTGCCTTTTTTTTAACCTCATCCTACATTTCCTACTGATGGCTAGTGACACAGGCCTGTTTATGTTTATATCTACTTTGGTTTGTTTCTCTGTTTCTTCACATTTGGATTTATACCACTGCTTTGTGGTGTGTGAGATGGGGAGAGCCTTTACATCATATATGGCAAGTTATGAAAAAAAGAGGAAGAAAACAGAGAAGTGAATGATTTGGTGCAGCAACTCAATAAGCTAAAATATATTTTACCAAAAAAAAATCAGCAGTCGTGTAGTATAATATCACACACTGAGCAAAATTCATGGCTATGCATAAGTTAGTGCAATGCCTTGGCAGATAAAAAGATTAATGAAATCTTCCTTTTCTGCTCACAGAAAAAACAGTTCTCACAGACTCCCTTAAATCTCTTGTCATTGCCAAACTCCCATTTTCCCTTTCCATGAACTCAAAAGCCAGGGATGAAAAGGCACAGAGAAATTTTGCCAACCTCCAGCTTCATATTTTCTGGCATCAACATTTAATTATCTCTGCAGGCATGTGGCAGGCAAGTCTGTTGCTGTACATTTTTTATACACAGAGGATTAAATTTTATGTGGTGACTAGAAGGTGGTACCTGATGTGGGATGCGGAGATTAATTGACTCTAAAATGATTGTCTGTGTATCAGCAAAAGTGTGTAGGGCACTTTACACATGAAATAACAAAATCTAACTCACAGTGAAAACTAAACATCTCAATCTCTAGCTCTGCATTGATTTACATAAGCACTCAACCTGCCCATGCTCCTGTAGGGGACTTGGAAACCACTGGGCTTGATTCAGTAAGGCCCATATGGATGTTTAGAGACGATTGAGACACCTTTGGATAATGTGACACAGCTAAAGCTGGTGGCCTGGAGTGGTCCAGGGTCCCCAGGCACTGCTCCACTTGCCCATGTCTTAGGAACCAGAGGACCCCTCTGGCGGCACCAGAGAAAAAACTGGTCCCCAGGTGGCTTTGGGAATCTCTCTGGGTGGCATTGAGCTCCTGGTGAGGTCAAAGGTTCGAGATGCCCATGTGTTTGAGGGGCCTGGGCCAGGTGACAGCTGGAACAGCCAGCAGATACTGAGCTGGACAATAGGGTCAGAATTTTCCCTGGCATTGCTTTCCCTCCCAGGACACTGTTAACACAGGGAACAGTGATGGAGAGGACCGAAAAGTAAACTTAACACTCATTGTTTTCCCTCAGACAGGACTCAGCTGCAGCCTGGACAGCTGTTCTGTCTGCATTCTTGCTGGTTATATTTTTCTAAGATGCTCATTATTTCAGATGCCAGGTTGTTCAAACCCTGTCCTCCTTCACAGCTGCCCTTTCAGCAGCTCTATGGATTGACAATTGATTTTCCTTTACTTTTTGCATGTGGGAATAAAAGTTGGAGTATTGAAGAGTCCATTTCCACATTTGCAAGACAAATGCATGCTGGCAGAAGGAGTAGCTACACACATTATCCAGTCCTCCTTGCAGACTTTCTACCCCTCTTGCCAGACCCAGCTCATGGTCTCTGTTCTGTCATGTCTTTCACCTGTTGAAAAGGTGCCTCTTGTGAGGTTTGGTGTGTCTACTCAGATGATCTGGCTGATAAGTGAGTCTCTTGCTAGCACAAAGCAGCATATGTAGTTATTGTGAATGTCACACACAGACAAGTAAGTCCTTTGGCAAACAGAACCCAAAAAGGGATTTTTTATTAATTTTGTATGTTTGTTTGATTTAGTTTGGGGTTTTGTTTAAAAAAAAAAAAAGAATTCTGCTCTATTTGAATGCTCCTCCAGTGGCAGTCTTATTTATTAGTTTATTTATTTATTTATTTATTTCCTTTCTTTCTTCCTCCCTTTCAAGGGGGACAATGTGAAAGAAAATATGTAAAAATGTAAAATGATGGATTTTTCCCTCATGGAACAAACCGAAGCTGAATATTTTTAACCAATTACCCTAGCTCACCTGGCTCTTTGCATCAGCAAAGGGTGTAAAAACACTTAACAGGCTCTTGCCTAGAAAAATACAGAACAGTGAGCCCAAACTTTCCAGCTTGGTGGGTCATGATGTCATTCTAGTGTCAGGGTGGGCTGGATGCCAGAACCATTTCTTCTCTCTCTGACTGGGTTTTCTGCCCATGCACCATACGGTCCATCGCTGTAAATCCCAACCCCTCGTCAATGTGTGGACAGCGCAGGTCATTGGCTGCTGCTTGGGGATGGTGAGCAGTCCCCAACCCTGGCAATCTGTAAGAGCAGATTATGCAAACATCTGTCAGGAGGGCTGTAGGTTTAGCATTTGATGAGGCTTGATGGCTCACAGGGTCCTGTCAACCATATGGTTGTGCACGCTGTCCACTACATTCTTGCCATTCCTGGGGAGCTCCCAGGAGGTGGCCATCACCAGGACAGCACTGCTGCCTGACCTCCACCACCCTCTGTCTGAGAAATGCATTCAGAGCAGGCAGACAGAAGTGCACTGTCTGCTGTAGCTGCCCTGACAGCTGTTGGGACAACTCCTCCTTGGTCATTCTGAAGAGAAAAGGTACCAGGAGCAGGCTGTGGATCAGGAAAATAGTCCTGGTAGTCTGTATTTGGTCTGTATATGAGCTGAGCTTGGTATTTCAGATGTGGATGCCTCAGGACCTCTCAGGTGACACTAAGGTGCAAGTAAAAGCAATGCAGAATAACACAAGTGGACCTTGAGGTTTTCATGCCATCACCCTAAGGAGGTGAAGAGTAGTGAGGAAACTGCTTAAGAGTCAGGAGGAAACTAGACATGTGGCACCAAATGGGAGTGGGAAGCAGCACCCCAGCGTGCTTCTGGAAAAGCAGCAAGGGAAAGCATTGAGGAGGAATGGGACAGAGGTACAGGGCAAGGAATCAATGGAAACCACAGGGAGCTTTGGGATGTGATATAGGAAAGAAAGAAAGGTGGTGCACAAGGACCAGGCCTAGAGAGAACAAGGAAGGATTGTAAAGCCTGGAAAGGAGGTTATCCATTATACTGGTTTATACATGTGGTGATTCTGGGAAGGATTATGTTTACTCTGTGAAATAAGGGTGAAGTGACAGCAATAGCCCACCAACTGTGTGGCCCACTATGAAACTGCAAGCTGTGTCTGGCTTTTAATCATTCTGAGAAACATCTGGCTGGGATTAGTACGTTCATGACCAGAGCAGCTCCATTAGTTGCGCCGTCAGTGTGGGTGAGAAAGGGCTGGCAGTGGCCAGAATGCAGAGAGAGTCAGGGATAGAGACTGAAATGAGTAACTTGAAGTGGGATTCTCCCTCAAAACCTCCAAGCAGTTCTTTGGAGGACCTTTGTGCTCTACACGGACACAGGACAGGCCAGGGAGACTCACCTCCTGCTCCAGTGTCACAGCATCCTCTGCCAGCAATGCAGTCCCAGGCAGTGGGGAGGGCAGGCAGGTGGGGTGCCCCACACCACCCTTTGCCATCCCATCTGCCTCGTCACTGATGCCCTTGCCCCATCAGCACGAGCGACTGAAAGTCTCGGTCCCCTCAGTTTTATTCAGCCACATGGTTTGCAGAGAACGGGCAGTACAAGTGTTGTCAGCAGGTCTGTTGACCTCAGCGTGGTCCAAGCAGTACTCAGGTTTGCAGGGTGCTGGGTGAATGTATACTATGATAGCTCTTAAATGGTTTCCATGTGCTATTCACGCTCATGTAGTTCTTTCGGCAGGTGATACCTTTTTTCCACTGAAATGGTATCCGCTTGTTGGCAGGCTTTGGGTCAGCAAGGAGGAGACCTGGCCTGTTCCAGTTAATTCTGTAATTGCCATCTAACTGCTGACAGAAAGCTTTTGGGAAGCTTCTTAAGCAGCCTGATGATTTTACATTGTGTACACCTAGAGAAGCACTCAGCCTTTCCAGCTCTTTTGGTGCATTAACATGTCATGTAATGAAACTATTCAGCTGAGATTAGAGGAAAGCTGTAGGGGCAGGCAGTGGGGAATTGGCCAGTCACAACTGTGTCTTCCTGACACTTGTATTGCCAGGGTCACAGAAATGGGGAGTGGAGCATGAAATGAGTACATTACTGAGAGTTTATTAACAAACCAAACTGATATTAAGCTATCTAACAGGAAGACTAGGATACTCCTCCAAAAGCCAGCTGTTGCAATGTCACCCTCATATCCCTGCAAAGTGCTTTCCCTCCCAAGATCTTGAAGCACATCTTTGAGCTCAATAAATGTCAGTGTAAATAGATGGCAATTTCTATTCCATGACACAAGCTCTCCCATGCCTTGTTATTAACTGTTTTTAAAAGTTGAAGTTAAGTAAGCAAAATTGCTATTGTTCTTCCCCTAATCTTTCAGCCAGGGGAGGGAGTATTTATACAGATATCACTCAGAGTACCTGAGAAAATATTTGTTTCTGTCTTTATATAAAACTGAGCCCTCCATGGGTTATTTCATAGCTCTGTGCTTAGGGAACTCAGTCACAGGGGAGGAGGACAGCCTTCCGCAGCCGTCTCAACTGCTGGATGACATGCTCCTGTGAGTAGCTCCCAGAAGATTCAAGGGACTGCTTTTGTAAGCATAACTGAAATTGCACATGGGTTTCAGAACTTACCCTGGAAAGCCTGGTAGAGAAAACTCATCAGAGAGTGGAGTGGTTTCTCAATGCTCCAAACAGAAGAAATTTTATTTAATTTGTTCTGTCATTCCTTCATTTCCTTCCTTCCTGCCTCCTCATCTTCCTTGTCTTGCTTTCACTTCTCTCTCTTCTTTCTCCCTCTTCTCCAACACAGATAATTGAAAAACTGTCGTTCTGGAATTCCTTCGTCTCTGCAGAAGGCACTGAATAGTGATTCTAAAGTAGCCCAGCCTTTTCTTTTAATCCATAATTCATCATGCTAAATTGTTGCTCCTCACTGCAACCCTGAGCAAAATGTCAGACACAGCATAAAGAAGAGAAATCAAGCAAATGAAAAAGGGACAAAAGGAAATGCAGCAAACCCCAAGGGTATCTGCAAAGAGAAATAATTTAATCCAAAAAGGCTCCTCAGCTCTCATACAGGAAATCTGACTTGTGCCATGTGTGCCACGCTGTATTTGGGGAACACGGGACTGGACTTATGTTGAGATGTCCTGTAGAGCGACTTAATGGGTGGAATAAAAGAGAGACTGAGAAAAACACTAGAAAACAACTTTCTCCATCACCGGTAGCTTCACAAGTAGGATTGCAGTGAGTAGCCAGGTTGGCCCTGTCAAGGTTTTCTCCAGCCCATAGCAGACTCCCACCTGACTGTAGTTTGCTCCAGCTGATACAGAGATCTGTCACCGACTGAGCCCGCTAGCTCTGCCCTGATTTCTGTGAAATATTGTAGCAGCCGTGAAAAAGCTCTGAGATGGGGGCAGCAAAGTGGGATGGGATCTGATGCAGGTGGTAGTGTCTTCAGGTCTCTGGGACCTGTACCCGTCGCAAAACTCATCAAGCCTCTGAACATTCAGGGTGTCTTTCAGTGACACCAAGCTGATGTCACATTAATATGGGATTTCTTGAAAATGCCTTGTATTGCCAGAGTCACAGAAACAGAGACAGAGAATACGCAGAGAGAGGAAGGAATACACAGAGAGAGTTTTGTGGCTTTGCAACCTGTAGTTTCTTCTTATCTCTGTCAGTAGTCACCTGGAATTAGCTTCCTTCCATAACCTTTGCAGTGTCACCGGCTTCAGGACTAGGAGCAGACGGTTTGGACAGGGTTGTGAGAGTAGGCAGGTAGAAAACCAGCCAGGCCATAAAGGATCCTAAGGGCTGGAATAATTGAATTTATATGTACAAGTCTCCCTGCTTCCATTGATGTCAGTGGAGGCTCTTACTATGATCTTCAGGGGAAACAGGATCAGGCTCATTTTGGGAAGAGAAGATCAAAACTGGGGGCAAATGCACATGTGATTGTGCCATGATTTGAATCTAGTTTGTTTTCCTGTGTTACCCATGCAAGGGTGCTAGAGAAATCAGGCTAAAAAGGAAGATTTTAAGCTCCCACTGTCAGGAGAAAAGGAATGGAGAAAGCCATGGGGTTGGCAAATGCAATTATTAGCCATTCATCCCACTTATCCCCTTAGGCTTGTGGCATTGCTATTTGAGTTGTCCTTTATACATACTGGTTTAATTTAGTCTTGATGCTCCATGTAATGCCAGGAAAAAGAATTATTATAAACATACTCAAAGCCTTTTACAAACTTGCTGTGAGAAAGAGAGGTTAAGTCCTTGATCCAGCAAGGTGTTTTAACATATGCCTTTATTTTAAGCATGTGAGTGGTCCCATTGATTTATACTCAAGAATTCTGCTGAAAAGGGGTCTTTGGCTTGTGCCTCAGCAATGCAGCTACACACATGCTTCGCTTTTGGCGTGTGTAGTCCTGTGACTTTCATGAGGAAACTCACGTGTTTGGCTGGCTCAGGGCTGAGGGAGAGTCTTCAGGAGGTGGACAACCTTGTGGCCCGGCCAAGGTTAGAGGAAAAAATGTCCCAGATCTGTGTCTCTGTCCCAGTTATTACCTCTCTCTCAACTGTTTTACTCTGTTCAGCTGCTTGTAGCTTTGGGATAAACTGTAGTGGTGAGAGAGTTTCTCAGGAAAAAAACCAACAAACTTCTACTCAACGTTTTGGCCTTTGCAGTTCTGTCCTTTGCCAGACATGGAAAAGAAAAGATGTAGCCAAAAAGTGTAGAGTGTGGAAGAAAAAGATACTATAAGTTTGGTTTTAATCAGGGAGAGGAGTTTTGGAAAGCAGCGAGGAAACAATAATTTGGGTCTAATTCTGCTCCTTCTGGCAAAATACCACCCCCCTCCCCTCTGCATGAGATCATTTGTGTGGCTTTTTTCCAAGCTGATAGCAGAAGTGCCTGGCTTGTATGCCTTGCTGACATGCTCAGATAAACCTGTTGCCAGTTTTGGGGCTAAAAGGGATTTCTCTCCCAGGTCAGCTGCAGTGACTTGGTTTTCCCCTCCTCTGCAGAGAGAGGCACAGTTTCCTCCCCCAGACCACTTGGGATAGTAGGTCAGACCTCCTCACAGGGCTTTCAGTGGGAATAGCTGGTGGGAATAGCATTCTGTGGAAATAGCTTTTGGTCTTTTACTACACTTGAACTTGCAATGTGACACTGACAAGCATTGTAGGGTGGGGTAGACCATTCCTCTGCCCCAGGTCTCAGCCCACATTTCCTGCACTGCTCAAGTTGGGCTCAGCAGTCCCAAGATGGTCCCTTCCCACCCTTAGCCCTCTAAAATCCATCTGGTGTGTGCATTGTGGGGAGGGAGACCCATTGCAAGCAGTTGCTGCGGGTGAGTTGGCAAGTAAATACTATCCCAGTAAGGGAGTAAGGTGGATACATACACAGGGCGTGTTTTGTCAATTCATTTTGATAGCTGGAATATCTTCTGTCTCGCTGTCAATGCGCAACCTCCCTGCTACTTTCAGAGCAGAAAAAAGCCTCTGCCAGGCATGCCACTAAAACTTTGGTGGGAGCTGAGCAGCCCAGGCAGCTTGAGCAAAGCACACAGAGAAATATCTGAGCATGCTGGGATGTAGGAATGCTGGGGAAAGGATGATGGAGTTGTCTGGGATTCCAGCTTCTTGGGGCTGGCCCAGGGCTTTACACTTTGTTTATACAATAGTAATCCCAAGCACTTCACGTGATAGATCCCTAGTGATACTTTTCAGGGGGGGTTACTCTGATTTACACTGCTTGAGGCCTTGGCCTATATTTTCCAAAGAATTTTCCAGATTTTGCTAATGAAAAATACCAGAGTGGTCTGATCAGTGCAGGGTTAGGTTACCTCAGTGAGTGAGCTGGAGAATGCAGGGAGCCCCTCTCCACAGTCTCCCCCAGGGAAACCCAGAGTGAAATCTCTTCCAGCCTGTTGAGGGGTGCAGGATGAGATCTGTAGGCACTGGGACACTGAGAGTTTATCTGCTGGCTCTCACACCCTATGGAAGACTGTCTGTAATGCACTCAGCTCCCACTTTCAAAAGCTGTGGGGCACTCCTCGACAGGCATAAAATTTAAAAGTCTCAGCGCTGATTAACTCCTTCAGCACCAAAGAGCACCCCAGAAACCTCCTTCTATTGCCTAAATTCAGCTCTGGGAGTGGCAAAAAATGAGCTGACAGTGCGATAGAGCCTGCAAGATCTCATGCCCCAAGTCAGATGAAATTACAGTTGGATCTAAACTTATTCTTGATGTTTCTGCTGCTTACATTTCAGAAACAGGCACTGCTTTTGCCCATACCTGCTGGGGGGAGTCATTTGGCAGGAGATAGGAAAAGTGGTCACGAGATCCTGTCTGCACTCCTGGAGCTTCAGAGCCACCTTTACATATGAACAGCCCTAGCAGGTCAGTCACAGGATCCAACTTGCCCTGGGTCCTGTTTCCAGCAGTGGCACTAGTTGGATGCGCATTTGTGACCCTCATCACTCTCTGTTTCCTTGTCCAGAGCTTCCCTGTGAGGTGCTGTGTTCCTTTGAGTAAGGAACACACAAATGGAGGTAGCATCTGAGGATTGCTATCCAGGTAGGAGGAATTTGCTTATGCCAAGTTTATGGATCAATGGAGAAAGGGTGTAGGACGAGAAAAGGAAAGATTAGAACTAAGTGTGCAATCTAAACCAGAATGTTTGTCAGGATTTTGAAGTCTGTGTAAAACATATTATTAATATTTAAATAAGGCTTGCTTTTTTATATTTTTCCCTCTTTTTTTTTCTTCTCTCCTGCTTTCGTGTTACAGGATTGCAAAACTAATTTCCCAATAGGCTTTTTTTTTGCTGTTACTAATAGCAGAAGTGATTTATATGCACAATGGGAGAAGAAGTGCTACTGAAAAGAAAAAACATCCATCCTTTCTTCCACCTGTATCCAAACATGCTCTCTTTCTTCATCCTCCCCTCAGGGCTCAAACACACAATGGACTTAGTGTGGTTTCTGGAGCTGCAATGGTAACTTGATAGTGTGTCCAGGCCCAAGAAGAGCCCAGCTTTGCATTGTTCAAAGCAAAAGGTCCCCATTTTTGTTCAGGAGCTGGGAAAGGCTGAGATGTTGAGTTAAGAATATTGTCTGCCTACAGGCAGTGGGGTTTCCTCTGAAACTCATTGCTCTGGTTAGAATTTGCTTTGCAGATTTTCACCTGGAATTCATTTTAATGATTCCATCATGCAAGCCTTGCCAAAACAAGTGTATAATGGGAACATTGTCTTCGCTTTAATGGGAGCAATGAGAGGGCAGTATTAATGCCTATGAATATTTAAGTTTGTTTGGCCTATTTTGGTACTGGAAATCTGAAGGTCTCCCTGAGGGGCCACAGCCCAGCATAAGGTTGAATTGTGGTGGCAGGGCTGTGGGTAGCACCTGTTCCTGTGACAGAGCTGCTGGAGAGGGAGGCACAGACCATGGCCAAACCATCCTTGCAGTAAGTAGTCTTGCCCAAATGCTTTTCTGTGTAAGCAGTTCACAAACCAGTGTAGAAGAGCTCACCACCAGCACTGGTACACTGTGGGGGAAGGGACAGGCTTAACTGAAAAGGACTTTCAAAGGTGAAACAAGTGGCTGTGGAAGGGCTTTGTCATGAAGTTGACAGCAAATACTGTACCTGATTTTGGTGGGAGGATTTTCTCTTTGAGGTTGGCAAACGTATGTTAATGAGTGTCATTAGAATTGGATAATGACACACTTCCATGTAGAGTTGCCCGACTCTCTTGCTGTGCTTTCAAGCTGAACATATGTTTTCAATTATTAACATGATTAATGGGAATGAGGTGACTTGAATCCCAATGAGCTCTATCTTGCCATCATGCGCAAAACCCTCAATATGGGTATGTTTACACAGTGTGGAAGTGCATGATTTCCTGCACCAGGATGAGTCTGAGGAAGTCCAGGTGTCTGACTACTAACAAGTTTAGAGATCCACAATTAGACCCACTTGCTGTATTCAAGTCCCTGGACTCCTGCCCCTGCGTGTCCAGGAGTATGGGATATGGAAAGTGCTGTGCAAGAGTGAATTCATACTGTGTTGCCCCAGCTTGGCCTGGGTTTTGATCCCAAGTCTGAGAGGGTTTGGGAAATGTGAAACCACCTTCTCGCAGTCATCATCTGGAACAACCTCCAGGGTGCATAAATCTCTGATTAGGCTGAGACTCGCCCACTGGTTTGTGTGGGCTCTAAACCTCCCTTTCCATTCTTGGTGGGCAAATTTTGCTAAAGTGTGCATCCTTTTCACCCTGCCCTATGTTTTTGGGAAGGGAGTAAGGTTGAGGAACTAGAACAAGGAAAACAGACATTGGAAATTCTTTCAGTGTTTAATTTCTCTCCAGCTGCTAGACCTAGGGATCATCATGATACTTGGACCCTATTTCCCCCTCAACCCCCATCAGTTAAGTCCTGTCTAATTCCTTCTGACAAGTATATATATATCACTCACCCAAAATCTGAGATAATACATCTGCAAGTGAGTCATTCAGCCCCTTAACAAACGGGTCAAAGCAAGATTGTACAGAATGAGTGTATTTGTCAAAGATCCAATGCAGAAATGGACGGAGGACCATCCTCCTTCAGGCCAACAGAAACAAAGCAGTGGCATGAACACTGGAACCAATGGAATCAGACTTCCCATTGGTTTGGGTCTGGCGCTTGAGTGAAAGTTCCCATTTAATTTTCCTAGTGTTACTGGAGTTTCAAATTTGCTGTCTCTTGCGGGTTCTGTGGATTAAAGTGAGGGTAAGTTCATATCTTTGCCTCAGTCACAATACAGATTGAGGCTTTCTCCTGTGTCTCAATGCACATTTTTGTTGATTCTGTAAGAAAGTAGCTATTTCCAGGTAAGCTTGGAGCTGCTAAAAAGGTTTGAGATTGCAAGGAGAGCAAGCAGACAGAAGGAAAATGAATTCTTAAAGCATTTTTTTCTTTGGGAAATGTGACTAAAATTACTATACAGTGCAGGCACAGATGGTTTTCACAGCACCAGCAGTGTGTGCACATGTGTGTGTGCAGATAGACATACAGTATGACTTAGCATCAAGAAGCTGTGTGACTAAATCTCCTTTTTAGTTTTGAAATATTCTGTATATATGTAAATATGTGTACATACACATAGGCAAAAATGATATCTTCCTGTCTGTATCTACACATACACATGTGCGTTTTTCTGTCTAAGCACTATATATATATTTAGACAGAGTGTACAGCATTGTCGAATAGGCTGACATATGATTATTTGTCTTACTGCACTTCAGTCATATACTTATTCTTTTCATATTTACCAAATCAAACAAATAAGTTGCGTATTTGGGCTCTCAAATTCATCCACAGAAGAGTGGAAGTGGTGTGTGTGTGTGTGTGTTTAGTGTATGTGAATGTTTGTGTGCAGTAGGTGATGTACAGCTACACAAAGGTTGCATTCACTTACAAAAGCAGCAAGGCCACCACAAACAAGCACCTATTGCCACCACAACCTGAGCATCTGTATGCTAGCAGATGGTCCCAAGTCACCTGTTCGTGTTTCATCCTTCTGTGAGGAATTTTAGTGTTAGCAACCGTGAGAATTCATGTCAAAGGAATAATCTGTAAATGATTATGGGGCGTATTTCCGTGCATGAGTCTAACTGGGATCTATACAAATAAAAACTTGCCTAGTAACAAAATACAAGTTTCCAGACTGTAAAAACTTATAATTTGATCTGCACTCAACTGCTGTTTTGTTTGGCTGAGCTGCCATGACAGAGTGGAACATTACCAGTTAACTAATGTCATGCTAGTAGAAGTTATGGGCTCAACACCATCACTACTACAGGTGTACAATCACACAGAAGTTGCTGTCAAACAGCAACAATTTCTGGTAATTGCCAAGCACAGCAAGAGGCAGCAATGCTCCATATTCCATTACCCATTCTCCCAGACATCCACTTTTGCTGAGAAAGGGATTTTAGAAACAGAACCTATATTTAAGGTCAATTGAAGTCTGAAGAGATTCCAATTTTTTTTTTAACTTACCATTATTCAGCGTAATGCACCGCTCTGAGCATCTGGTAAAGACAAGGCAGGGGACAGAGCTGCTCTTGTGCTGGGAGCATGAGCAGGTGTCTGAAAGTGAAGCAGTTGATTTTTGGTTGGGACAAAGCAGGCTCAAACTGTGACCTTAGATGAAAGCAAACTGCATTTTGTGGGAGAGCATACGGCAGACTTCAAACCACTTTCTGCATGACACTTCATCAACATCAGCTGGGCAAAAGAGGTTACTTATGGCAGATCATGGGATTTCAAATGGAAAAGAGAAACGGCTTTAGCAAAGGGTGTTGAAGTGTCTCAGACTGTAGGGCATGCTCTTATGTCTGCTAGGGTAGGCTCCAAGAGACATCTTCCCCTCCTGCATCCTTGGCTGCCTCCACCTGGGAGAAAACCATGTGTGTGCTTTAGAAGGGCCTGATGAAGAGGACTGACTCCTTCATGCTTGTTTTCTTTTTCTATATGTAGTATGAAGTAAATAGCACACAACAGCCTGAGTTTTAATATGCTCATCATGTGGGAGATGCCCACAATTAAAGGCGAGCAGACGGAGTCCACTGTGGGTTGTGCAGCAGTGTTAGCTGGCACTTAAACAGGTTGCAGGGTTTGTTGCCCTATTTTGGTACCATTTTTTGCTGGCAAACTTTCAAAAGCCTTGGTGCCTTTATGCCAAAACTTTGTATTACATTCTCAGCACCAGATTAATCTGGCAATTAGGCTTTTATTTGACCCTGCCAGAACCTCAGTTCTTGAATATCTAAAGAGGATGGAGAAAGGGGAATTTCCAAAGATGGGTCTGGGAACTCATCAACCAGACCAAGGCCTGGTATACAGCGGTGTGGGAACTACTGAGACCCCAAGCCATCCTGCTTAGGATCTAGTGCCCCGAGATGTGGGCTGTGAGTTATGGCTGTTAAGAAGGAGGGGAGGCTTGCTTTATGCCACCCCTCCTTCCCCAACACTTTGGGTGGGCTGGCAGCCCCTGCCAAGTGGCTGAGGGAGAGCTGCAGGAGCACAGCAGCTGCTGTGCCCAAGCCTGCCTTCCCCATGCTTCAGCCACAGCCCTAACTCCCTTCCAGAGTGAATTAAGATAAACTGAATTAGGAGCTCTCTATTTCTGAATGAGAGTGTTTAATCCACTGCTGATTATGTGTCATCACCTAATCCCCTTCCAAAGATAAATCAGTTTAATTCTTCTGGATGTCTCCATATCAATAAGCCCTGAACATGACTATCTTCTGTGCCTAAGGTGGCTGGACAGATAACCAGGTTTAAGGACATGTGGAGCAACTGATGGCTGGAGGTAGATATGAGGCATGGCAGTAACCTACTTCTTGAAAACCCAGTGAAGTCTTTCCTATGAAAACCCCTGTGTCTGTGTCAGCAGAGGCATTTGGTGGCTTCAGCAGGGGAGTGAGAGCCAGGAGCCAGCGGGTGCTGGTGTTGGCTCGTGCTCAGCTCCATCACTTCACAAGCCTGGAGCACATTCCTCCAGCTGAAGGCAGCACCATGAACAAACCCACATTCTTCTTCCCACATTGTTTCCAGCTGCAGTAAATTTTAAGCAAAGTCAGACATTGTTTAACAAGGAAAGTTTACTTTTTTTGCTTCTCCTTGCAGGTTTCAGTTTGTAAACAGCACTTGAACCTCTGTATTAGAGTATTTACCACTATGACATGGCAGACTCTCAGCACACTGCAGTATTTTGATGAATGACAAAAGAGACATAGTGATCTGGAAGCATACCAAGACCTGAAATTCAGTTCTGAAAGTACTGTGCAAATTTGCCTAAAATGTAGATGTATATTGGTACTATTGTAAAACTGACAATCTTGTATTTTTTTCTTGCAATAGAATGACACCGAGAATACAGTGTTTGTTACTGCTGTACTGCTATTAATGAGGTTCAAACCCAGCCAATTCAGACAGAATAATCTCACTGCAGATTGTTAGAAGGGTGGTAAAAACAATGACAGTTTTTGCTGTTGGAAACTACATCTAGAACATCGCAGCAGGGGACCTGAGTCATATTTTAAGTACTTTTGAATTAAATGTTTTTTTGAGAGTGCTATTTGAATGCCACCCCCTGAAAAGTCAGTAACTGTTCATACAGGACAGAACATTGAAGCATTTGGCAACCATCTCTGTAGCCCCCAGTAAGAATGTGTTTTAAGCCTCTATATGATGCACAGAAGGTAAGAGTGGTTGCATGTATGAAGAGGTGCAGCTCTTTGAGGAGCAGTATTCATGATTTTGTTTAGTTTAGGAAAATTCTGGGAGTATTATTATTATTAGTTATGTAACATCCTTTGAGATGGAAACAAACTATTCCATTTGAAATAAAACAAAATATTTTGGGGAAATTAATTGTGGATGGACTGTTAGTTATTTTGCAAAGCCACTACTTTGTTTTGGTCCACTTTTATCTAAACCTGAAGATGTTTTTCATTTTCTCCCTCCTCAAAATGCACACCACACTGAAAATCCAAGTATCACAAACCCTAGATCCAACTTTCTTTTAGCACTATGTTTCTCCCACACAGTCCTCCTGGATTGGAAGGATGTGTCCATTACACATATCAGGTATGCCCTGTTTTCCAATCATGTCAAAGCCCAGAAGGACTCACCTCTGAGGATTGGGTTATATGAGGCACCCTCTCTGCTAGTGCTTGGATTTTTGGAAAATACAGAAATGCAGAAAATCCCAGGTTTGTTCCCTCTGCCAGATGTTGGCTGAGATGCTGTGTTTATCTTCTGATGTGGAAGCTCATTTTTTGATATATATGTCATCTGGTCCAGACCAATCAATATATTGTAGCCTGTGTCTTTTATGTGAGCAGGATGAACAGGTCAGAAATCACCTAAAGGAGATCAGCAGGGGATAAATATTCCTCTCTATGGAGTGATGGAAGAGAAGACTGGATAATGAGTGATTTTCCGTCTCAGCAGATGGCTTTTGCACTTTCTTTTTTGCTCTCTGCTATAACCAGAATAAATTTCAGTAATTCATTCATAAAAGTACCACTTCATCTTCTGCAAATCTCATGTTGTTTGGGATGTACTGTACTACTGATTTCAGTAAATATTTATTAGATGCTAATCACATGGTTCAATATTTCCTAATTTTATTTTCTAAACAATGTAACTGTGCTACTTGTGCCCAGAACACAAGTTCTTACCATTTCTAATCCTTCTCTTAATTTCTCAGTTTCTTCCTTCTGAGTGTTCTTCTTGCACTTGATGATATGCCTTAAATATGATTTAAAAGTATTTGGTTTAGAGACTTTTTCCCTATGTGCTTCTATGAGCATGATTCTTGTCTACCTATAGTATTAATAACAATTGCACATTATTTTCATATCATCTCAGCAGGGAGGACACAATCCTGTGGTTTTATCCTGCTTCCAACTGAATTCTGTGGGAAATCACCCTTATCTAGGGCAGGGGCAAGCTTGAGTCCATTACAATTGAAAGTCATCAATATCACCCTTCGAGGTGTATACCAAGGGGCTCAGAGGCCCTGCTGGCTCAGGGCAGAGCTCATCTGCCTGGATGGATTTGTGGGGCTGTCTTATGATTTGTCACAGCTGGAGACCCAAAGCTGATCTGGAGGGATGGCCAGTTCTTTGCTCCAATGCAGCAATATTTCTGGTAGCACTAGGCCAGGCAGTGGCTCTTAAATGCTGACCTGAAGTGCCTGAATGGGAATAGCTGGGATGCCAATTGACAGCAAGTAGCTTCCAATCCGAAACACTGAACTGCAATTAGAGCTGCATTTAATACCAGCTTGAAACAGCTGGTGTTCGTCTGCTTGTCCATAGTGCTGAATTATTTACCTGTTGGCCATTGCACAGCATTTTATTGCTGCAGTTTACTCTTTTGTACCTTGCACTCATTCTCAAAAGAATAGTACAGACCCACAGAAAAAAATTGCATGTCAGTATCCAGCAAATAAAGTCCCTTGTTTCACCGCAGTTCACTTGTGAACAACATGAGAAGAAAGAACAATTTCTCAGATGTTGTTCCATTAGCATACACTTTTGTGCCTTCTGCACTCATCCAGCCTTTCTATTTCTTTCAGACTTCTCTCACAAAAAGCAAGTTGATGTACCATAGACAAGTCTGGCAGGTCATCAAGATGCAAATGTTGGACTGTACATTAAGAAAAAAATCAGGTATGGTTAACACTTCAGTCATTGTTCCCAGAACACCATCCTTTTGGTTTATGGCCCTAAATATAATCTGACAGGTGATTTATATACTACTTGACCTACCACAGCCACAGATTCTTGTTTTTATCACACTGGAAGAACCGGTGAAAAGTAACAGTTACTGTAATATGAGCTTGCAGCAGAAGTATATTTCCCTGTGCTGAAGGCACCGTGCCATATCCAAGGGAGTTCCACACACAAGTAATTTCCGTGTATCCTCTCAGTTATGCTGCAGATTTTGTTATTGTTATTTATTTATCAAGCACTGCCAGTGAGCTCAGTTTTGTACACTGTGTAAGAAAAGCACGCAGAGCCTGACTCCCAGCCAAGTTAAACTGGCATGTTGTGCTCTGGTGAGCCTGGCTCTCACTCCCTTATCCTCAGGGCTTGCCATCACAGGGTTTCACACAGGCGCATTAGGTACCAAGCTCATTTCATTTGCTAACTGTGCATTCAAACACCTTTGGGGAACTGGCCTTGCTGAGAAACTGGGACTTAAATCAGCTGCAGTGGGAATTCCAGTACCTCATTCCTAAACCACACTGGTCTGCTTTTCCTTTTATTGTGTTTCTCTTATTTCCTTTCTACTGCTTCTTGCATGCAGAAAAAGTACTGTATCTTATCGGAAGCAAACACCACAAGGCTTCCCTTATTCCCTTGAACACAAAAGCAAAATTTTCCTGGACGTGAATAGCACACAATCAGGGCACTTGGTGATGTGAGGTGTTGCACAGCCAAAAGGTAAATCTCCATTACCTTCCTCCCTGCTTGGACTCCTAAATGTTGCTCGCCAAGGGGCTACAAAAAGTCCCACTTGTCTGGGGGAAGGCGATTTCCTTGTGAAGGTTATTTCCTTGTGAGCTCTGCAGGGAGCAGCTGAAAGGCCATACTCCTGGGCATTTGGCAAACTCTGGGCAGAGACGTGCTGAGGTATCGTGAGTTGTGAGGGAAGAGTACATAAGGAAAGGGCACAGTTCTCTCTACTGCCATTTCTAGACAGGACCATGTCTCCTGGAAAAGCCCTGGGAACATCCCCCTTTGAACTCCAGCAGAGTCCCTGCATTACTCAGAGCATTCTGGAGCATGGGATGGGGTAAGGTACGGGTGGCTAAAGCTTGTCATGCCCTGCTCATGGAGGTTGTGAGCTCCCTGCTGCACCTCCTGTGACTACTTTACTATGCAAAAATGTGCTTACACTTTTCTTGGGCCTTATGTATTTGTCACAGAACTGAGCAGAGTCACAGTTAAGGTTCTATGTATTTACTAAGATCCTGGACAGACTTTGCAGTCCATACTAAACCCCACATAGCTATAGTCCTACTGTTTTTCATACTGAGCTCATGTAAAACTAGGTGTTCTATCAGATGCAATTGTACTCTGGCTTGTAGTGTACTCATAGCTGGAGGGATGGAGAACAGAAACTTACCCCAACTCCAGGGAACACGAGCCAAAACTGGGAGCTGATGGGAAATGTGAAAAATGTGAGGGCTTCTGTAAGGACAATAGCCAAAAGCAATAAATATATAAGTAAATAAATCCATAAATAATTGAGGAAACATGTCCTCGGGTGTAGTAAGGAAAGTAAGTGGAAGATGGGGTAGAATTAGAGAAAAGGACTGGAAGAGAAGGAAGGGAAAAGCAATGAGGAAAACAGAGTATTTTACTGAGTGTTCATTTTTCTTAGGGGGAGTTGGGAGAGCGAATTGCAGAACAGGAAGAAAGAAAATGGAAAAATTAAATCTGTGAAAGAAAGGAGAAAGGGGGAGATGCTGAAAGATGTAAAAAAAAGTTAAAATAACATGTTGAAGTTATGGGATAGGAAAACGTAGGCTGTGAAAGGAAGTAAAAAGCAAGAAGAACCAGATTTTACTGTCCTTACACACAACATCCTGCTGCTCAGTGTGAGTAAGCCAGGATTGCTCTGCAGAGCAAAGGGCCAGTCTGTGAGAGAGAAGTGATAAGAATCTGGCAGGAGGGTGAGGTAGATGGAGAATTGGATGTCTGCAAAGGTGCAAGAGTTAAAAAGAAAAATCGATGTTGCTGTGGAAAGGCTGATGCCAAAATGTTGTTGCAACATATTTTAATTTTCCAGTTTCTGCAGAGCATGACTGCTGAGAGGCAGAAGCACTGGGTAGGTTTGGTGGTGGCTGAATTGTGTGCACACAAGCCCCTGCATTTTGGGTAAAAGTGTGAATCTACCTCTTCAGAGCTTTTTTGTGGTGGCTAGGAGTCACCTAAATGCTTCCATGCAGTGACCTTTTTTGGTGCACAGTTATGTATCAGAAGCCCAACAGCTTGTTAAGAGCAAGTTAGAGTTTCACCAGGGGCCTTCCTTTATTCTGACTTAAAATACTTTTTGAAAAAAAATGGTGTTTCGAAAATAAAGACATGTCATCAGACTGGAGATCTTCCTTCCATCACCAGGTAGTGTTTTCAGTATGGTTGGAGAATATCCTCCCTCTGCTCCAGCAGGCAACCAAATCTGTGAGGGGAGGTAGTAAAGCAAAATGTAAAAGCTTTTATGCAAGTAATTCTCTTCTTGGAAAGTGTAAAAAGGTGCGATTGCCTGAGGCTGCCATTCAGCTGATTGCATTGCAGGGGGTTTGGGGCTGTGAACAAATAAGAGCCACAGTGAAATAAGGCAAATCAGCCTGTGTGGTGCTCCATCCTCCTGCTGCTAAACTGCATCTTGTAATTTGAGGTTGTCTCACACATGTTGATGCCACACCACAGTCTGCAGCAACAGAGCAGAGACCGAGACAAACATTGCCCACACTGCTCCTCAGCACTAAGACAGGGAGCAGCTGAGGTGATGGTGGTACTGTCATCTCCTCGATGCACTGGGACTCCCTGTACTTTAACCTGCAGGGAGTAAACTGGAACAATGCTGTGGATTCCTCCTTTCCTGGGCCCCGGGTGGGTAGGGATCCAGGACTTGCAGCAGCTCATACAGAACCAGCACAGCAGCCCATGGGTCAGGTTGGAGGGGTTCCAGCACCCCACAGCTCAGGCTTTGCCTTTAGCAGGCTTGATTCTGGGTAGAGATTGAATTCTAAGGGTCTTCATGGATAGCTGAAGCCTGAATAAACCTTCTCTGCATTCAGCTACAGTGAGGACAAAGACTCAGGGTGATCTGGAAAATATTATGGGTAGAGTCCAACATCAGAACAAGATCCAGGAATGACTGGAAAGGGGGTTTGTGTGACCACTGGAGCGTACTCATGCCATGTACCTGGAACATACGCAGGAAAGAGGGAATGCAAACCTCTCAGGACTTGCACTACTGGAAAATCCACATGTGAAAGCAGGGAGCAATGACAACGGATAATGACAATGATCCCTGCTTGTCCAAGAAAACAGGAGAAAGGAAAGGTGTCTGATCTTGAATTTGCAACTGCCGGAAGTGTTGAAGTGACTGAAAAGCACCTGCAGCTCAGCTTCAAGTCTGTGCTGCTGCAAACAAAATAGAACTGGGTGGAACTTTGGATAAAGTAAGATTGAGAATGTTGATAACCTGTATGAAAGAATTGAACCTACTGAGAGAATTTCCCTGCTCCAAGTGGGATCAAATATACCTGTAGCATTGTCAAATCTTTTCCTAAACTTTTCCACTAGCAGAGTCCCAAGCGTTCCTAAGAATTATTAGCAAGCTTTGGATTTTCCTTCAATATCTAACTGCCATTCTGCCAGATACAGTGGACTCTTTCCTGAAAACTGAGCAAAGGAAGTAGGTGATTGTTGTCCTTTCTTGGATACTGGAATACTATTATCAAGTCTCCCTATGGAGCTTTTAGAGTGACCAATCTGACTATTCAAGCTGTTTCTAATAGGGCACATTCTGTAAATATCTTATATCTTTATCGCTCTTTTAAAAAGTCACCCAGTGCTAGATCGAATACTCTAGCTGGCTCTTCATCAGTGCCTTGCAGAGCTGAATGATTCCCTGTTGCATTTGACACTCCTGTAATAATGCATCTCATATGATATTTGTCTTTCAGGAGATTTAACTGCTTTGCTCGTGTTTGCTTTGAGTCATACTCTAATTCTCACATCCTTTTTTTTCCCAGTCCTTCCAACTCTTTTATGATTTCTCATTTTGTATTTGTGAATTTGATCTTTCTTTGCTCCATGTAGTGCTTTTTATGCATTGTTACAAAATTCTGTCTTGATAATTTTACACTATTTCTCCAACATATTGAGATAATTTTGGATTCTGATCCCATCTTCTGAACAGCTTCCATCCACACCCACCTTGGTGTCATCAGCAAATTTAATAAATGTACTCTTCATCATCTCTGAGGATGGCAAGAAGATAGTTAGCTAGGTAATAAAGCATTATTTTTAAACCTTGTGAAGATAAATAGCGAGCTAAACTCTGATTCAGAATGAAAAAGGTGTGAATACATATATCTTGGCTCTAGGATTTCTAATCCCAGTTTGTGTGACTACTTTGCATGTACTACACAGTGAGTAAAGACTGGGAAAAAGCAATCCTAATTTTTGTGAGGTGCTATTTTCCTCTACCAGTCTAACTGCAAATGAAAAAGGATGCTGGTAAACTACAGTATAAAAAGAGCCATATTGTCTAGCACAAGATAGTACCGGGAAGAAGTTTAGTATTCAGGGAATGTATGGCACTAACATACTTGTCAATGTTGCAGTATTTTGACATATAAGTGGGACACGTCTGAAGCCTTATCTTTGCCCTCCATTGCCTAGTGCTAAGAATTGGCACAGTGACAGAATTCATCTTTCTCAGGAGTCAAGATGTTACAAGAGCCATCTCTAGGAAAAAAAAAAAAAAAGGAAAAAAGAAATGGCAGCACCTATAGAAGTCTTACAGCTCTGGGTTGGCAATTGCAGCATCTATACTCTTGACAAGCTTGGGAGGTTTTGTCTGAACTCAGAAATGCACAATTTGTGAACTTGGTCTCTGAGGAAATGTCAAGAAGCATTGGATGAAGAGGATACTTTTCTTAGCCTTTGGGATGCTGCCAGTTCTCCCAAATTGCTGTCAACCTTGCCACTGCTTGTATGATTTTCCCATCTGTGTAATCAATTGACAAAATATATCTTTTTGCTTCCAGAAGGTATTCATCCTGCCTTCACTTGAAGTGTTTTTTTTTTTTCTTTTTTTTTTCTCTGTAGGCTTGTTTTCATGCCTGGACATCTAATTGGAATGATGAATTGAAAGTACAGTAAATTCCAATTGTATCTCTTTGCTTTGTTTGGTTGGTTCTAGCAAATTTAATCGTTCTGAATGGTGCTGTGTCAACAGCCTCTGCACCAATGTTCCCTTTCTGTTCCAAAGAGCAGGTACAGCGTCAGTGCTGGCTTTACTAAAGCTTCCTTCCTGGTTTGTACCTCAGCCCAGTAGGACTAAGAGCAGTGGTTGTGGTCCCTGCAACAACCCACATTGCAGGTACCTATTACACTTGCAAATGTTGATCATAGGCTGTGCTGTGGACTCTGATCCACTATGGGTGGGCTGAGACCAGACCATTTCACAGACAGCTGTAGAACAGCATTGGGAGGACTGAGCAGCCTGGCCAATTCTCTGTGGTGGAGACTGGGAGCTCTGTGTGCTGTTCCCAGCTGCCTGAGGCTGCCACCTCTCCCAGAAGACACATGAAGACCCTGCTTGTGGCAGGACCAGTCTGAATGCTTCTGGGCTTTTTTCAAGGAAGCAGTGGAAAATCTTGGCAGAGAAACTTATATGGGAAGGGAGTAACTGATCATACACTTAAAAGATACGTCGGCTCAGCTGATTTATTTATTCAAACTTCTTTCAGCTCTAAGTAGTGTCGCTTGCCATGGGGTGTGCAGAATGAAAGCACAGCTCTGATTGAGGAGGTTCCTCTCTAAAGACTTTGTTCTTCCTGGAAGATGAAACCTCTCCACCTGGTAAATTGAGACTTCTGTGGTATTTGCAGGTGCAAACCCTTTGGTTCTGTACTTCTTGGGATGTCAGAAGCACACTGACTCCTCTCAATATGTATTAGCTACTGCCTCAAGTTTCCACCAGGACCCTGCTTCCTTGGCTGGGGTGTGGGAATCTTGTCAGGACATCTCCTGGCTCTTGGAGGCCCTTTCTTTCAAGTTTTTTTCCTGTGCAGTGACACAGTACAATTTTTCGAGAACTAATAGAATGACATATGCGGATGGACCCTGACAAGAACTGGAGAGCCAAATCTGTTTGGGTCCTTCAAACACAAACTCCCATCTTCCCTCTCCCTCTCTCTCTCCATGAGCAATGATACGAGCTCATGGCTGACCAAATTTAGCAGCTGAAGTACCAGTGGGATCCTTAACTTGTTTGGTGTCCTATCAAATTATTTGATATAGCTATATAAGAGCTAAATGTTTTAGTGGCTAGAGAGAGAGAAAAAAACCCCAGCTCTCCTGAGTGTATTGGGCTTACTGATGTTTTTTTTGGCTTTTAAAACAGAAAATCTAACGAAAATAATAATCTTATGAACTGCTTCATTTTTCCTGTTTGTTGTTGTTACTCAAGCACATGGTATGCCTGGAGGTAACCTAGCCAAGAAAGCAGCATTGACAGCAAGGAAATGCTGTGGAAAGCCAGCACAGAGCATCATGATCTAACCCAGGGTACCTCCAGCTGCCAGGTTAATTATTCTTATTTACTCACACGACAGAAAATATGTGATTAATTAAAGCAAGAAAATGCACTGCCCTTTATCGAATTTAAAAGAAGTCTGCTTGCCAGGAAGAAACCAAAAATATGTGAAACTGAAAACCTGAAATAGAAGCAGGAAAGGGAAAGAGAAAATCTAATAGTGATCCTGCAGCAGGTGAGGCTTCCCATTGCATTCAGCCTCTAGCAGGGTCAAGCAGGGAAAACCATGACACTCAAGCACTGAGGATATTGTTTTTGTTCTGGCTGAAATTCTGTACCAGTGCGTGGACAGAGCCCTGGGGAAGTGTGGGAGCACAGGGAAATATTTCTTAAACACTGGATTTCTCTGCAGTGAGCCTGGCTAATGTGTAATGATGTGGCCCTTTTCCTGGTGGGACCCTTGCCTTCAGGTGCAAAGGTGTCTGGAGCATTGATCCACCATCCTCCTTGCACTCTCCTTAGCAAAAACTCTGGGTCTCAGCTGCTTCATCACATGTAACATGCAGGATCCTGAAAGGGCAGATGGCTCAGACAAATGATGGTTTAGGTGAGGCACTGGGCTTGGCAGGGGCTGTATGGGTTAAAGACAGGATCCTGCTGGTGGACTGCTAGGATTTCTGCTGCTGCTCTGCCAAGGTCAGCACAGTGTATGCACATTTGTCTCGCCACTGTCACACTGTACCTCTGCAGGTACATCTGTGTCCCTAGGCAAGTATTTAGTAAGCTCCTCTGTAACAAGGACACACAGAGAATAGCTGGTAAATGGTTTATATTGGGCAGTACAGCCAAGGATATTTGTTCCTGTAAGATTGTCCTGGGACATCCATTTAGAGGGGATGACTCAGACAGTACAAAAGAAAAACAAGTATACAGTGGAAGTGCTGCTTGCAAAGATGTGATACCAGAAACAGTGCTTTTCTTGTTCAGCATCACAGAGTTTTCTATTCCCAGAATTACAGCAGGAAGCATTTCCTAAAATATGGGAGGTTTCTCTCCTTAACAAGTGATGTGTGAGAGGCTGCAGTGCAAAAGCTTCGGATCCCTCTTGCTGGGCCTCCTGACACAAGCAGATTATCCCCATACATCACCAAGCAGAGGGCATGTCTTCTCTTTTTCAATTCTCCCTCTCCCTCGACTCCCTCTCTCTCCTTCTGTGCCTTCCTTACCCTTGTGTCCCCTGCCATCCACCTGTCCCTGCACAGAAGTCTTTGGGACAGTGGCCCCATTAGCATTTCCACACACTACATCTCCCGCGGTGATAGTTTTTAGGAGGGTTTGGTGAGAAGTATACATAGAAGTGCAGTATTCTGGAAGTGCCTTTCTCTTCTCCACTGTGTATTACCACTCTTCAGTGAGAGAAGAACTCTGCAGGAAACCTGATTCTTTTTCTCAGCTTACATCAGTTTAACCTGTTGTAATGACTTGGCCTTCTACAGAGTTACTCCCAATTTACACCAGTGTGTGTGAGATGACAGCTGAACAAAGCTCTGTTGAACTTGGGGAAGAAATGACCTTGCTGGTGAATTCCTGAGGCAAAAAGGAAATTATTTCCTTAAGGAAAGGCTCATTTACACCACCATGTGCTGGGAGAATATAGTTTACAAGTAAAAGTAAAATCATTATTTGACAATCTCTCCACAAGGTGCATGTCTCTCAGTTCAGATGTAGTTTTGAAAGCTAGAGAAAACAGTGAGCAATATTCTGGTAGAATGTGAAAAGGGATGTTAACCTCAGTTTGCAGAGCCACACACCTTCAGCTTACAGGACAAGGACAGAAAGTTCTTTTATTTGATGATTGACTCTTGGAAGAAAACACTTTCTCCTCTACTTGAAACTCTTGAAAGAACAAAGGGAGTGGAAAATGCATGGTCTCTGCAGGGAAATCCCAGTTTTTCTTTCAAATTATTTTGTGAGATAGGCGCTGGGGCCACATTCATTGTGGTTCCGTTGTGTTACACAGGGGGTGGCCCCAGCTGCTTCTGTTGAAAGAGGAAGAGTGTAAAAGTAATTTCTCCAGGTTTGTTGGTTTTGGTCCTGTTTTCAGAAATAGTGTAATGATTTTAACAGATAATGACAAAGGTTTGAAGCCAAATTGGTCATGAAGGTTACAAATGGGGTCAATTTCCATCTCTTGTGGTAAGTGAGCCTATTTACTGTCTGTTCCAAAGTACTGAAAGATTAAACTTGGGAGAAATCATATGACTTCCAGAGAGTATGTGAACAGAAAGAATTGTGAACATCTCTTTTCCCTCTTATGTGAAATATGCTCGAGTGTGATAGAGACCTGTGTAATTTGTTATAATGATTGTGGGATTCAAACATCAAATTTT
The DNA here is from genome assembly GCA_013398175.1 of Climacteris rufus. NCBI lineage: Eukaryota > Metazoa > Chordata > Aves > Passeriformes > Climacteridae > Climacteris > Climacteris rufus. Next base: position 1,948,954 of record VZRZ01008641.1, read on the forward strand.
GCAAATTGGCAAATATGCAAAAAGAACACAACAAGCTAATGTTTTTAATTATGCTATGTGCCATGTGAAAAGGCTACTTTTAATTGCACAGGGCAAAATATTCTTGAGCAATATCCAGGAGCACAATATATAGCATTGATAAAAATACATCACCAGGGTTTATTTGTTTAGCCGGAGTTGTAAAGCAAAAAGCAGACATGGTGCTAGGGCAGGTGTGTGGGGAGCAGTGTCCTTCACCTGGTGCAGAGGAGTATCTGGGGATGTACAGCACTGCTGACTGTCAGACTGCACCGTGTCCAGGGGGAATTGTAGGAATAGGTTGCTATGGGTAGCCTACCACTTTTGAGGCATGAGCTCCACTATGTGCACTTGAGTGGGAGGCAGTAGTATAAGATGGAGAATTATATTAAAAATATATATTAATCAAAGACATCTGAACAGCTAAGCTGTATTCAGCCTGTCCACTATGGCATTTCTAGATGTAATTTGCCATTGTCAGAGATTAGGATGCTTCTCCAGAGAACTGGAGACCTGCTGCCCTTCTCAGACTGAAAGCACATTCTTTAACTCCTACTGTAAGGGAAGTGGAGAAGAAGTAAGGAGATGCTTTCCAGTGTCCATCTGAAACTAAATTGTGGTATAGCGAGGAAAGGTTTTCTCCTTTGCCCTTCTGAATTATATACAATCACTGAAGAGAAACAATTACAATACCTAGATTGAGCACTCACTAAGCATCAGGTTCTCCCTGCCATCTGGGTCTGACTTCCTGAGTAGCTGGTGATCTGAACCACTTATCAGTCTTTTCAATTCAGACATTGCAGATGGTGCAGTAACTTTGGAAGGGAAGAGCCAATGTTTCTTCCTTGTACCCTCACCTCCCCTCTTACCACACATCCTTCCCTTCCCTTCCCTTCCCTTCCCTTCCCTTCCCTTCCCTTCCCTTCCCTTC